>SJYA01002606.1:443401-494793 GCA_006410615.1 Neotragus moschatus | reverse complement strand
TTTCTCAAGAGGCAGGTCAGGTGGTCTGGTATGCCCATCTCTTTCAGAATTTTCCACAGTTTATTGTGATACACACATTCAAAGGCTTTGGCATAGTCAATGAAGCAGAAATAGATGTTTTTCTGGAACTCTCTTGCTTTTTCCATGATCCAGCGGATATTGGCAATTTGATCTCTGGTTCCTCTGCCTTTTCTAAAACCAGCTTGAACATCAGGAAGTTCACGGTTCATGGCTAGGTGGAATAAAATCCCCACATGCCAAAGTCCCAAGACAGGGCTCAGGCAACTTCCCCATCTTGATTTCCACCCATTTTTCTAGGCCGTCATGCCCTTCTTGGGTGGCATGCTCCTGTTCAGTTGCTTCAGTCTAACTTATCCTATAAACACTATACATTCCAGGCTCTTTCACTCCTAAATTTCTGAAAGATTTGGCAGTTTGAACTGCTGAAAATGTAGCATCTACACTTCATTGATTTGACTGGCATGTGGTCCAGCAAGAGGACTAGGAGGGTTTTTGTCAGGTTTTGCAAATGCAGGAATTTATCTGTATTAATTATTTCCTATTACCTGGCACAGAATGTACTCCAGTGATTTTTGCCAATAACGACCATGATCATTGGTGTTAACTTGACCTGAGCCCTAGAGAGATGATTTTACAAGGACTTAAGAGGAAGAAAGCTTCTCTTCTAAAAATTAGAAAGGAGTAAAAGCTCTTTATTTTGGAAGAAATTGTTCTACTCTTTTAATGTCAAATTGTTTAATGTCTAATTACTTTATTTTAGCTTGTAATTTATCTAAACATAAGACTAAAAATATTTGTGCTACCCAAAGAATTTAAAAATAGAGACTAAGCTATGAGAATAGAACTAATTATAGGTTTGTATGCACTGCTTTGGTTTTCCAGGTGGCTCAATGTAAAGAATCNCGCTTACAAGGGCTTGCAGTTTGGCAAGGCTTGTTGTTTGTGTAACCCTTTCAATTTAAAAGTATCCTAGTGTGATTTACCGCATTGTAACACAAACGCATTCTTTTTTTTTTTTTTTTTTTAACATTTTCCCTTCTTTTTTCCTGCCTCACAAAAAAAGGCTACATTGAAGGAATTTTGGCCTTATCAGTACCAGGAAATGGAACTCAGAAGCCTAAAGAGTTACCTCACATTAGTCTTACAAAGAAACTTACTGAAAATCACATCATGTCCTTAGATGTAAGTGCCCAGGCCCAGAAAAATCTTCAAATCTTGAAGCCCACTTCAGAACATCTTTGGGGAGGATCTGCCCAGCAGATGAGGATAATCTCCCAGCTGCGTTTAGGGAAAGGGAAGGACAGTGTGTGCAAGAAAGGGGAAAGGGGATGGGGCAGGGTTGACGAGTTACCAGCAGTAGGGTGAACCTGGGCCCCGCTCATACACTCTGGGCAGCACAGGCTCTTTGCACATGAGTGACTCCTTCCTGTTAGCGCAAAAGGGAAGAGACCGACATAAGTATTCTGTCTTGTGCCAGTCTCAACTATATAACGTTATTGGCCAGAAATGGCTGGGGACACTCACCTGGGCTCTGGTTATTCAGGACCAGTGTTGTTTTGGGGCTGATCTTTGTGGTTCTTATGATTGCAAGACATAAGCAAAAACCATCAGGAAACTCTGAAGGAAACCTGGTTTATTTCTCACATGTCCTGGAGGGTCCGTCGCATGCCTGGGGCCACACAGGGAAGTCTTGGGTAGAGAGAATGTGCTGGTATAATGTTCTGTCTTATTGGGATCAAGGTCAGATCTAGGGTTTCAGGGTTCGCCCTTTATTGTTGAATTTAAAACGTAAGTGTAGGAATTAAAGTGTAAGGAAGAAAAGAAAACAGTGGGCAAAAAATCAGTTATCTGGTGGCTCAGATGGTAAAACATCTGTCTGCAATGTTGGAGACCTGAGTTTGATCCCAGGGTTGGGAAGATCCCCTGGAAAAGGAAATGGCAACCCAATCCAGTACTCTTGCCTGGAGAATCCTATGGACGAAGGAGCCTGGTAGGCTACAGTCCTTGGGGTTGCAAAGAGTCAGACATGACTAAGTGACTTCACTTTAATCTTTTAAACCAACCAAGAATGTCTAAACAAAGGGACCTGGTGAGCAGGTGAGAGTGGAAGGGGAAGACTGGATCTTTATTTCTGTGGCTGGCAATGTATTTATTTAGATAGCCATCTTTGAAATGGATGTCAGGCATTATGGAAAGAGAAGAAAATAAAAGAATAACCAATTGCCAGAGCTTTTCCTACTTGGGTACAAAGAAAGGAGGAACATTTCATAGTGTTAGCTATCAATACTGATTTGCTTGTGCCCCTNTATTTATTTAGATAGCCATCTTTGAAATGGATGTCAGGCATTATGGAAAGAGAAGAAAATAAAAGAATAACCAATTGCCAGAGCTTTTCCTACTTGGGTACAAAGAAAGGAGGAACATTTCATAGTGTTAGCTATCAATACTGATTTGCTTGTGCCCCTAAGAATTCATGGGTTGACTCCTCCCTGGTGTAACAGTGTTAAGAGATAAGGCCTTTTGGTGTTGATTAAGTAACAAGGATAGAGCCCTTGTGAATGGAATCCGTGTCCTTGTAGGAAAGATAGACCCCTCCCATCAGGTGAGGATGTAATAAGAGCTGTCTGCAACCTAGAAGAAAGACTTCACCAGAACCCAACTGTCCAGACTCCAGTCTCCAGAACTGTGAGAAGTAAGTTGTCGTTGAAGCACAAACAGACTAAGATAAGAATTCAATGGGAATGTAATTTTCCAGGTAGAATATATTATGCTATTTTCCAAACTTCCTTATACAACCTGGACTTCCAATTTGTAGGTTGGCAGATGTTCTATCTGGGAAGGAAGAAAAAAAATATCCCATAAAATGAAAAGTGTCTCTAGGGAAAAGTTACCTTGATGTGAATCATTTTCGAAGAGGGAGAACCAGTCTAGAAATACTGGCAAGTGGAAACCACAGGGATGGAGAAAAGCCTTCTCCACCAGCCTGACCTTTCTTGACCATCTGACTGGTCCAAGGGTGTCCCCAGGGTCCCAGGTGTTCTGCAGGTCCCCTTGGCCTACTGTTTGTTTCTTCTTTTTTTCTAAACATCTCTGGGCCAGCACTGAAATTAGCCAATGAAAAACAGATTTTGAATGACTTAGGCCTCACTTCCAATCCCTCTGGTAACCTTTAAAATCCAGTCTTGGAATTTAATGAAAACAATTCTTCTTTGCAGGTTTTGAGTAAGTGAGGGAATGTTCTGCATCACCAAAAGAAGGGTAGTCCTTTTAGCCTTACTCCAGGAGCATGTAGGTCAACATACAACTCCAGCATGGCCTGAGGAAATTTGCAAAATTCTAAGGCTGCTGAAGAGATTTCTGTATACAAAAAAAGCTAAATTAGGCCCTAAAACACATGACCAGACATTTTCATAGTTTACTTCTTACCATGTCTTTACACGAAGGACATGTTCACCAGCTTGTGTTACAATGTGCCTGTCATGCTTTGAATCTTCTCTGTCCCATGTATAAGTAAACATCACCCCTGATGCTCCCAACACCAGGCCTGGGGCATTGAAAATGAGCAGAAGCCAGGTCTTCTTCTGACCTGTCTGTAAGAATTAGGTTTCACTGCAGAGACAAAAAGAACTCCAAAGATTTTACTTCATAAATGCCTTAATACCCAGCAGTACATACTTACACAGTAGGTGGAAGGAATGGGGTACAGGCTAGGCTTCCATGAAAGATTCCCTGAACATTACAGAGCTCACCCACAAGGAAGTTACTTCCCCTGAGGCCACTAAACCTGCTTCTGCCTTGCCTGACAATTGCAGACTGGGTATCACAACGCTGCATCAGTGCTGCGGCCACTGCCTTCACTCAGGAGTTGGAGAAAGTGCACTGTAAACCAGCTTGTGCTGGAAGCCCCACCCCTAGCCCTAAGACCTTGCTCATCAGTTGGATAGGGGTTGGCCTGTGCTTTAGTCTCCCTTTCAAATCTTACTCAAGTTCATCTAATTGGCTGAGTCTAATTAACACTCTGAATCCTAGTTGCAAGGGAATCTAGGAAACAGAGTTTTAAAATACCCAACTTCTGTAAATAAAAGTTAGGTGCAAACTAGTCCATAGTCTCTTCTATTTCTCTTCTGTTTGAGAAGTGAAGAAGCAGCAGTAGAAAGAAGTGATACCTGTGAGGTGCTCACAGCCAATCACACGGCTCAGGACAAGCAGAGAATTAGTTAAAGAACAGCAATAACCAAAAAGGCAAATGGCAGTTCTGGGTGTCATAACCTAGCACGCCCTGAGGTCAGGAAGGTGCAGACAAAGAACCTTTGCCCAGACCCTGCCAAGATTCAAATTTTTGCCCACTGATAAGCCCCAACTCTGGGCCAGGACCCATCCCCGTTTTTTTTTTTTTTTTTTTATAATCTATAATAAAGATTGTAGACAAAAAGAACTGCCTGGTGTTTAATTGCTGCTGTAAAATCTCAAAGACTGATGGACTAAGGAGTAACTTCACATTTTCTAATAAACAAAGACAATAGCAATGCTATCAAATATCTAAAATAACTGAAAGATAATGTTTTTAAATATATATATACATTTAAATTCACATTTTCAATGCAATATTTGATATTAAATTGTTTGCTCATATCAATGCATTTCTTATGACTAAATATTTTCTTTCATATGGCATACTTTAATTGATGGATGATATGAGAGAAGTTAGTTCTGTGACATGAGTTACCCCAAAACAGAGACAATGTGTGAGTAATTAAAATGACATTTCAACATCTTTGACTACTAAGCTACTGCCTTACAACTTTTCTTTAATGATACTGTTTTCAAGAGAGAAACAAATACTCGGAAAATTATTTTTCAAACAACTTAATTAAGTAGGAGCCTTGAAATTTCTATTCAGTTGTCTTATAACTATAAAATTGCTTCATCTCTATTCCTCCAAAGAATCCAGGATATTGCCTAGACAGCCAATAAGCAAATATGAGCCTGTTTGATGGGGATCCTCAGTTCCAGAAGAGGAACTGTATCTATGGCTTTAGTAACAGAGTATATACAGCCCTTTTTGAAATGTCTGCTTCAGACGTTAGAAGTCTTCCAGATTTAGAACTAAATATTTCCCCAGAACCTCATTTCATTTTGGGAAAACACTATCATTTATGACCTGTGACCCTGTATGTGAGCTGCCCTGGTGGCTTAGTGGTAAAGGACCTGCCTCCCAATGCAGGATGGGGGTTTGATCCTTGGGTTGGAAAGATCACTGGAGAAGGAAATGGCAATCATCTCAAGTATTTTTGCCTGGGAAATCCCACTGACAGAGGAGTCTGGTCGCTACAGTGCACAGGGCCACAAAAGAGCCAGACACGACTTAGCAACTGAGCACGCATGGATGACCCTGTATGTATCTGTCTACCTATCAATCCCACTTTATGTGGATTTCTTTCCTTGAGAGACATGGCTTTCTTTGCTGTAGAGGGAATGTAAGGACCTGAGAAAATGAGGTCAAGTATCAAAATGACCTTTATTCTAACTTGGTCTCAGACTGCCAACAAAGATCATGGAGCCTGGCACCTACATAGGAACCCATATATGGTCAGATGAGATGAGGTTCAGCAAACAACTGGCTAACCCTTCACGAAAGTTTTCTGGTATTTTATTTTTTCTTAAAATCCCAAATCCCTTATCTCCTCCAGCTTCTTCACCCCTCTGATTTCTCTTGCTTTTACCCCCCACCTCTTCTAACATCCTATTATCAAATTTATTTTATGGAACCAGCCAGTTCACACTGACTGCCTGGCACCTGCACATTTTCCTTATGTGTGGGAAATCCCCTCCTTATGNCATTTAGTCCTCTGTTTGGTGACATTGAGTTGGTGTAAGCAACTCCATTTGGGGCCTGCTGTTAAGTTTCTAACATAGGGTTAATAGTAGGTGGATTTTATTTTATTTTTCTCATTTTAAAAGATGCCCAGGGGTGGGCAGTAAGGTAGCCAGGGAGGTAGTAAGGTAGTAAGCCAGTAAGTAGCCAGATGCTTGGTTCCTCCAGCCCCCATCTCTGTCTACCCTTAGTTGTGCTTCTCAGTTTCATGTTTCAAGGTGTCTGTTAGGACTTCAGCAGCTTGTTGGAGGGAGAAACAGAGAAGAGCATTTAGCTTCTCTTTAAGGAGACTTCCTGGAAGAAGAGGTAAGACTTTCACTTATATACACCTGGATACAAAGTGAGCATCAAGTCGTGCTGGGAATGGGAGGCTCTTTCTGGAGGGGGCAAGGTGCCAGGTAAGCCCTGCCTTCTTTCTGACTTGGGAGAGGAGAGGTAGATGACAAGCAGCAGTATGTGAAATGCTCTGGGCCAGGGCAGAGATGTGTGCTTCCTTAGGAGTAGGAGACAGTTACTTGCAATGAAGACCTGTGGTTCTGACCCACTGCAGGTTATAAGCATAAGAGATATTGTCAGGCAAACTCATATGAGCACTTTTTTTTTTGGGGGGGGGGTGTAAGCAGACACAGAAAATAAAGGAACTTTCTAAATAGTCACATCATTTATCATATTCATTTACTGAGTAAACAGTGAGTCCTATGCTATGCCTGACATGATGCTAGAAAGTACATACATGAATTCAGTATGATCTCTGTCATTTCAGAATTCCCATGAAGAAAATACAACTCAAATACAACACAAAAAATCCGGTAAATTGTATACACTTTTCTCCTGGGTCAGGAAGATCCCCTGGAGAAAGAAATGGCAATCCACTCCAGTACTCTTGCCTGGAAAATCCCATGGACGGAGGAGCCTGGCCGATTATAGTCCATGGGTCACAGAATTGGACACGACTGAGTGGCTTCACTTTCACTTTCTCCTATTACTCTATCTTTGTCAGTAGGATTTTTGGACCCAGCCAGGGACCTTGAAAGGGCTGAGAAAGGCTTTCCTCTTTCCCTACAAAGCATCAGCCATGCCAGTGCAGAGAAGAGCTGTGTCTGACATATCTGTGGTCTCTGCAGACATCGAATGCAGTGCCGCTGGGTGACTGCTGGCCTTCATCTTCACAAGGCAGAGCCTCCCTGGTCTGTGCCGTCTCACAGGCTCCTTGTTCCCTTGCATTGAGCATCTCACTGCTTCTGGTTAGGGTGCTACTTCTGACACAGCTGGGCCAGACTGTTCTGGATACGTAACTCAGCTTCAGAAGACATCTTCTTCCAAAATCCTTACTTCCCCTCCACCTGTTCTCTCAAACCTCTTCCCAGCAGATTTAGTCTTCACCAACTCACCAACACTGGTCTCATCAAGGCCAACAGTGACCTCAGTGTTAAATCCAGAAGTCTTCATCCCACTGGATTTTTTTTTTTTTTTCTGTATAGTATTGGGATTAAAAAAAATTATTTAATTGGAGGCTAATACTTTACAATATTGTAGTGGTTTTTTCCATCATTGACGTGACTCAGCCATGGGTGTACACATGTTCCCCATCCTGAACCCCCCTCCCACCTCCCTCCCCATCCCATCCCTCCGGGTTATCCCAGTGCACTGGCCCTGAGCACACTTTCTCATGCTTTGAACCTAGACTGGCCATCTATTTCACACATGTATATGAAATATAGACGTTTCAATGCTATTCTCTTAAATCATCCCATCCTCGCCTCCTCCCACAGAGTCCAAAAGTCTGTTCTCTACATCTGTGTCTCTTTTGCTGTCTTGTATATAGAGTTATCATTAACATCTTTCTAAATTCCATATATATGTGTTAGTATACTGTATTGGTGTTTTTCTTTCTGGCTTACTTCACTCTGTATAACATGTTCCAGTCTCATCCATCTCATTAGAACTGATTCAAATGAATTCATTTTAACAGCTGAGTAATATTCCATTGTGTATAGGTACCACAGCTTTCTTATCCATTCATCTGCCGATGGACATCTAGGTTGCTTCCACTGGATCTTATGGCAACACTTGGCCCAGCTCATCCCAGGCTCCCTCTAATACCCACATGGGTGTGGCTCCTGCCTTCATTGCCTTCAGGTCTGTGCTAGACTGTCACCTGATTTCTGTCCCTCTCCTCTGGGCACCCAGCCCCATCCCTCCATTGGCTGTCCTTTGTGGCCATTATCATAGGGATATAGCATTTGTTTACTGTGTAGGTGAAGAGAGACATTTGCTAACTATTATAGGTTCCATGACTGGGTCTCTAAAACAAGCTGTCAATAAGGAGATTAATATAAGAAAAATTATACTAATTTTTTAATATTCAGTATTATGTGCTGGGGGGCACCGCAGGAAACAAAATCAAATATCCAAAATGGTTTTCAGATTTATGACTTCAGTATCGTCTTTTTAGGGGAACAGGAGAGGAGATATAGGCCACTAAGGGGAGGCTGACTGATTTGGGGGAAAGATGAATAGGCCCTTAGAAGAATAGATGAGAGCTATAATAGTTTGTGACAAAGTCTGGGTATGATTTTGACTTCTGGTCTCCTCTCCTGTGATGAATCACTTCTTCTCAGTTGGTGAAACTCCAGGAGGAATCTGTGGCAATTTAGTTCCTTCTGGAGGATCTGTATTTAGGGAGAGAGAGAGAGTTCAGAGAAAGCCTCTCCAAATGTCTATCGCTCAAAATAATCAACATACCAAAGCAGCCTATTTTGAGGTGGCATGTCCTGAACTCCCACCAGAATGAGAGGCTCGGGAGAACGGAGACTCTGTTCTCCCTTTCCAAAGCATGAATGTGGCAGACACATATGCATTTACCCCACCGAGGCTGCCATCCTCAGTGTTCAAGACTCCTGCTCACAGGTTATTACAGAACTCTGAGTACATTTCACGGAGGAAATACCTGAGCTTCTAAGTGCCTACTACACTTTCAGAAACAGGACAATGAGGTTTGGAATGATGTTGTTCAATCTGAATAATAATTTTTCTCTTTTTCCTTTTCTGAATCAAAACAGGATCTGAAAATAAAATACGGAGACAGATCATTTGGTGTGTAGTGTCTGCACTGGATCAGAGGCAATCACATAGACAGTATACTGAAAGTGCTATAGGTAGAGACAGCAGCCTCACAATAGGCACAGAAACTACTGGAAGACCAACCACACAGGACTTTCACTTTGTTGATATCTAAAATTAGATTGTGAGCTTAATGGCCACAAAATGTCAATTGCTTCATAGCTGAACCTCGTGTACTCTGACCTCCAAATCACATATGATATAATGTTCTCATTTTTATCTATTATTGCTATAGAACTTCACATGATGGGAGTTATTAGGAGAGAATGTTTTATCAAGTAGCCTAACTTAAAACTGAGGATGATCTTGTCATGAAAAACAAGGTAATATGTATACTAGTATGATCAAGGGGAGTTTTGAAGATAAATAAATCCACCTCTTTCTGTAGATACTAGAACTATTCAGCTTCATTTAAAAATGCCACATGTAAACTATCTTTAAAAAGCAATCTTACTAACAACGAACAAGTCTGTTTTTAAAATAGTCTTGATTTAGAATATTAATAAAATGATATTATAGGGAAATCATCACTGCTCATTATACCTTTAAACAGAAGAATTTAATTTAAAAAAATTTAGTGGAGTTTTCCATTAAAGCAAAATCATCTTTATAAAATAGGACATCCTGGCTGATTTCCTTTTAGGTAAATCTGTAAACCAGATGATTCCCTCAGTAATCCCTCTTGGGGGTCTCAGACTCTTGTTCTATTTTTCCCTAGAGATTAACTGGAAAGGAATAGCTGTGACATCTTGAATTACTAAAGCATCCTTACCTGTACAAATTGATGGCACATCTGCGGATGGTCCATGAACTATTATCATGAGTAGTTTACATTTTGCTACCATTGAAAGTAAATGTAGAAAGCACTCAGCAAGATTTGGTGTCTTTCATTTCTGTTACAATGGTAAGCTTATTTGTTTTTTTTAAATAACTATTTCTAAATTGTACTTGAGTCACTAATATATAATGTCTGTATTTGTAGATAAATGGCCATTATGATATAGAAATATTTCAATAACAGAATATTGTATTTGTTACTGAGCCCAGGTTTGGCTGCTTGCTGCTCCAAAACCAGTACTTCAGAAACAAGTGCTGGAAGGAGCAGAGAGTTTGCTTTATTCAGGAGGCTGGCAACCTGGGGAGAAGTCAGACTTGTGTCCAAATAACCAACCCCAAAGATACCGCTTGGTCATGAAAGATTTTAAAGGGACACGTTAGGGGATGAGGTCAGAGTCTTCAAAATCTTCCACTGTGTACAGACTTTCCTCTGATTGGTTGGCAGTGAGGTACCAGAGTGGTGTCCAAGAATCTTGGGCTCAGCCTAAAGTTACCATCCTCCATGTGGGTGGGATCCAAGATATTGTCATGTACATTCCTTGAGGAGGAATCAGGACCCTTCCCCAGAGCTACTCCTCCTTTTTTTCTGTATTTCTTTCTTTCCCTGGTAAGCAACTGATTAAATCTACCCTGTGGAACTCAGAAAAGGTCTAGGAGGCTGAATGGAGCCCGTTTCATACAAACAGAAAACAGGGGACACAGAAAGGATTTCTATATTGGAGGGCCCCAGAAGGCCTCAAGTTAATAAGTGACCTGGAATGTAGTTCAGCAATCATAGAATCTGACGCCCTCTCAGGAAGTCATGTGTCAGCTGTACTTCATAAATAATTAATGGTAAAACTGAAATTCCACTTGATTCTTTTCACATGAATCTCCTATGCCAGCTCAGTAAGTAAATGAAACGATATGTTAACTTGCACATTCCTCACATGAGAAAAATTTTAAAGTAAAAATAAGTTTTATTTTAAAAGTGATTAAATTATTTTATATGGGATAATGTGAGTGGTAATTTTTTCCCTCTCAAATCATAGCAAATTTTATTATTTCAGCTAAAAGAAAGGAAAAATTGAGGTTTGTGTGTTAAAGCATACCTAGATGATGATATCAGTTGTTACTTTGTGAAAAAGTCTTTCAAATTTGTTATGGGCCTGTGCCATCAGGTAAACTTAATTTTGGAATTTTGTAAAAATACTGAAAGTAATTAGTTGGTCTTATCCTCCCCTCCACCCCCAATCTACTTTTGACTGTTTTATCTTTACCAAGGAAGTATTTATGTTAGAGTTTTCTGAAAGAATGTTGAAATATTATTTTCTAATTAAAGTTTTCAAATCCATCTGAAACCATTTCCCTCATTTTGGGACCTGAACTCATGTGCTGGGACTCGAACCCAGCCAAAACCCACAGTCTTCCAACTGAGATCACAGATCTGTTTTCAGGATCTAATGAAGCTCAGGTTCTTGATGTCTCATCACAGAAAGAATTCAGTGAGAGATGCAGTGATAGGTAGAAAATGGATTTATTCAGAGAGAAACACACTCCACAGATAGAGTGTGGACCATCAAAGAGGGTGAGTGTGGTGGTCTTGAAATGTAGTGTGGCTAGCTTTCGTGGGCTGGGTAATTTCATAGGCTAACGAGTGGGAGGGATTATTCTAACTATTTGGGGGGAGGGGTGGATATTTCCAGAAATTGGGCCACTGCCCCCTTTTGGGTCTTTTGACAGTGCCTTGGAAAGTGCCCATTGTGGTGCCTTTGGGTGTGTCACTTAGCTTGCTGATTGAAGATCAAGATCCAATTGAAGTTGATTTGCCTGCCATCTTGGACCCATTTCATTCTAAAGTTTTACTTTTTAAAAATTTATTTTAATTGAAGGATGATTGCTTTACAATGTTGTGTTGGTTTCTTGGATACATTAACATGAATCAGCCATAAGTATAGACATGTCCCCTTCCTCTTAAACCTCTCTTCCACCCCATCCCATCTCTTGTCACAGAGCACCAGGCTGAGCTCCCTGCACTATAGTGCAACTTCCCTTTAGCTATTTTACACATGGTGATGTATATATTTCAATGCTACTCTCTCAGTTTATCCCAACTTCTCCCTCACCTGCTGTGTCCATAAGTTTGTTCTCTATGTCGGAGTCTCTATTCCTGCTCTGCAAATAGGTTCATTAGTATAATTTTTCTAGACTCCATATATATGTATGAATATGTTATTTCTTGTTCTCTCTGTGACTTACTTCACTCTGTATAACAGGCTCTAGCTCATCCACCTCATTGCTGCTGCTGCTGCGAAGTTGCTTCAGTTGTGTCCAACTCTGTGCGACGCCATAGACGGAAACCCACCAGGCTCCCCCCATCCCTGGGATTCTCCAGGCAAGAACACTGGAGTGGGTTGCCATTTCCTTCTCCAATGCATGAAAGTGAAAAGTGAAAGTGAAGTCGCTTAGTCATGTCTGGACCTGATTAAAATTTGTTCATTTTTGTGGCCAAGTAATATTCCACTATGTGTATGTACTACAGTTTTATTATCCATTCATCTGTCAATGAACATCTAGGTTGCTTCCATGTCCTGGTTATTGTAAATAGTGCTGCAGTGAAAATTGGGGTGCATGTTAAGTCACTTTGATTATGTCCAGTTCTTTGTGACCCTATGGACTGTGACCTGCTAGGGTCCTCTCTCCATGGGATTCTCTAGGCAATTACTTGAGCAAATGGCCTTGTGCTCCTCCAGGGGATCTGCCTTACCCAGGGATTAAACCTGCATCTCCTGCATTGCAGGAAGATTCTTTACCGCTGTGCCACTGGGGAAGCCTGAACATTGGGGTATATGTGTCTTTTTCAATTATGATTTTCTCAGGGTATATACCCGGTAGTGGGTTTTCTGGGTTGTATGGTACTTTTGTTTCTGGTTTTTAAAGAAATTTCCATTCTATTCTCCATAGTGGCTCTATCAGTTTACATTCCCACCAACAGCACAAGAGTGTTCCCTTTTCTCCACATCCTCTCCAGCATTTATTGTTTGTAGATTTTTTGATGATAGCCATTCTGACTGGTGTAAGGTGATACCCAATTGTAGTTTTGATTTACATTTCAGAGCGAAAAAGTTGGCTGAAAGCTCAACATTCAGAAAACAAAGATCATGGCATCTGGTCCCATCACTTCATGGGAAATAGATGAGGAAACAGTGGAAACAATGTCAGAGTTTTTTGTTGGGGGGTGGCGCCAAAATCACTGCGGACGATGATTGCAGCCATAAAATTAAAAGACCCTTACTCCTTGGAAGGAAAGTTATGACCAACCTAGCATATTGAAAAGCAGAGACATTACTTTGCCAACAAAGGTCTAATCTAGTCAAGGCTATGATTTTTTCAGTGGTCATGTACGGATGTGAGAGTTGAACTGTTAAGAAAGCTGAGCGCTGAAGAATTGATGGTTTTGAACTGTGGTGTTGGAGAAGACTCTTGAGAGTTCCTTGGACTGCAAGGTGATCCAACCAGTTCATTCTAAAGGAGATCAGTCCTCGGTGTTCTTTGGAAGGACTGATGCTAAAGCTGAAACTCCAATACTTTGGCCACCTCATGTGAAGAGTTGGCTCATTGGAAAAGACTCTGATTCTGGGAGGGACTGGGGACAGGAGGAGAAGGGGATGACAGAAGATGAGATGGCTGTGTTGCAGGAAGGGGGACCCCTTCCAGGGCCTGAAACTGGGCTCTTGTCTAACACTCAGAAATGAATTGTCTGAGGAGATCCATTTGCTGGCAAAGCAAGAGATTTTATTGGGAAAGGGAACCCAGGAGAACTGCTCTGCTGCGTTTTATGGTGATGGGATTAGTTTCCGGATGGTCTTTGGCTAATCCTTCTAATTCAGAGTCCTGGTGGTGCACGCATTGCTCAGCCAAGATGGATGCTAGTGAGAGGTATTCTGGGAAGTGGACAGACACGAGGTGTCTCCTTTAGACCTTTCCTGAACTCTTCCGGTTGGTGGTGNCAGCTCAGGCTGAGGGCCCTTCGACCAGATTCCTACATCCAGGACTGGGGGACTAGAAAAATGGGGAAGGATAGGAAGGGTTAAGGAGAGGAAGGAGAAGGAGCAGGGGAGAGAGGTCAATAAAATCTCTTGTTCCTTACTGTTCAGGGCACTCTGGCCAGTTGTCTGCATCAAGAGGAGACCAAGGACAAAAGTGTCCAGTTGCTGCCACCAGGTCTGGTCCATTGGCAGGCAAGCTGGCCCCTGAGTACCTCGAGTGGTCTGGATGTCAGTCTCAGCAGAGAAGAGTCCCCACCAGGGTCGCCATTTGTTGCAGGAAGGGGGATCCCTTCAGGGCCCGAAACTGGGCTCTTGTCTAACACTCAGAAATGAATTGTCAAAGGAGACACATGTGCTGACAAAGCAAGAGATTTTANTTGGCAGGCAAGCTGGCCCCTGAGTACCTCGAGTGGTCTGGATGTCAGTCTCAGCAGAGAAGAGTCCCCACCAGGGTCGCCATTTGTTGCAGGAAGGGGGATCCCTTCAGGGCCCGAAACTGGGCTCTTGTCTAACACTCAGAAATGAATTGTCAAAGGAGACACATGTGCTGACAAAGCAAGAGATTTTATCGGGAAAGGACAACCGGGTGGAGAGCAGTAGGGTAAGGGAACCCAGGAGAACTGTTCTGCTGCGTGGCTTGCAGTCTCGGGTTTTATAGTGATGGGATTAGTTTCTGGGTGGTCTTTGGCCAATCATTCTAATTCAGAGTCTTTCCTGGTAGCGCACGCATTGTTCAGCCAAGATGGATGCTAGCGAGAGGGATTCTGGGAAGTGGACAGACACGCGGTGTCTCCTTGAGACCTTTCCTGAACTCTGCCGGTTGGTGGTGGCTTATTAGTTCCGTATTCTTTATCAGGATCTCCTGTCATAAAACAACTCATGCAAATGGTGACTATGGTGCCTGGCCAGGGTACAGCTGGATAGCATCACTGACTCGATGGACGAGTTTGAGTGAACTCTGGGAGTTGGTGATGGACAGGGAGGCCTGGCCTGCGGCAATTTATGGGGTCGCAGAGTCGGACATGACTGAGCAACTGAACTCAAGTGAACTGAACTGAATAATAAGTGATGTTGGGCATTTTTTAATGTGCTTATTAGCAATCTATATATAATATCCCAGTTAATGACTTATAAATAATAAAGAATTTGCCATAACTTACTATGAAAGGAATATTATGAAAGAAATTTCCAAGAATGTCTGTGAGATATTTTAGATCACTTTGTATGTACACTTGAGTGAAGAAAATATATAGGGTAATGGATGACAACTAAACCAGAATTATAAATAACAACTGATAAGTCTCCAGAATGCAATGTCTGGGAAATTTGCTGTCATCATTAATAAGCCACAGATTACTATTATTGTCCATTGGAAATAATTTTTAAAATAATTATTAGAGTTATTGAAATGTGGAGGATGAGACTTTAATTATGCTGATTTTTTTTTTCTTTTCCCCTGTGTCTGAGGTGAACTAGGGTTTGGAGTTAACTGACTCTGCTGCATCTGAGGACCTTAGTCAGCAACAGACTGGAAGCTGAGCCCAAGACTTCTGTGATAAGGAAGGTGGAAAGCAGAAAATATGCCTCTCTGGCACGGGGATTAATTTGAGCTATTTTGAGAAACAACAGATGCTGAAGAAGCTCTGAAAACTGAGAAGTTACTCTTTTGTAAGGGAAATTTACATTTATAAAGGAAATCTCCATTTATAATAGTGTTTCCCTCTCTGAGAGGGAGGGGAAAGGCTCCTTGGAGCCACCAAGTGGAGGCTTGGGCTTAAATCTGCATAGCAACCCTAACATTTATCTTGCTTTTCTGTTCACCTCCCCTCAAGGGGCCTCCCAATCTTTCTTTCTTTTCTCTTTGGCAAAACTGGTGTTTAAACTGGGGGTCTAAGGGGAGGGCTCCTTCCTTTCTGTAGGGAGGGGGTTCTAGCTCCCTACTTGGCTCTGTTAACACATGTGCTCCAAAGACCACAGTGGTGGAAGTTGCAGCTTTCCACTGGACTTCCTCAGACACATACTGGGAAGGAGGGGAAAGGCTCCTTGGAGCCACCAAGTGGAGATGGAAGCCCAGACTCTCCTCTCACTATTTTCTAACACAATCTTGGCAGCAGATGATGGTCACAGGGTTACTTATGAGTGAGGAAGGAAACACAGGCTTTCCTCTGAGCTTTTCATTTTGAGGAGGAAGGTCAGGCTCCTATTTTTTCCCATATGTGGTTATTTTTCTGAAACGTTTCTCTTTTCAGGCTGCCTTTTTCTTGATCCTTTGGTTACAGAGAGTGAGTCTTTCCAAAATTTTTCTTGTTTCTGTTTTTTGTGCCTTTTGCCTTCTCCAGACTACCAGTTTCTGTAGCACACCTGTTACCAAGCTAAACTTGGGTTCACTTCCCATACTCAATAAAGCCAATCTACTGACATTAGGTTGTGGTGAAAAAAGTACAGCATTTATTGTAAAGGTGGTGCTGACTGAAAAAAAAAAAATTACATGCAACCTAAAAGTTGAGAGTTTTATTTATTTAGTGGGATTTTGTTAGGACTTCAAGTCTGGGAAGAAGTATCTCAAGTGACCCTAAAAGAACTGTTTCCAAGGAAGTAGGGCAGGAACCAAAGTTTTCAGCAAGGGACAGATGGTCTGAATATCAAAAAGAATATTGTTAATTAAGGAAAAGCAGATATCTCAAATTGAGGAATTGAGCACTCTTCTGTGTATGGGAAGAAGTAAGTGTCTGGGCTCACTGCAATCATTGCTTTCATTGCATCTCAGCTATCTGGGGCAAGCATCCTGTTTCTTGATTATTTACATCCTTAATTCCTCATTCAATGGAAGGAGTGGCACATGCAGTGGGTGGCTGTGGCTTATGCTTTCTACATCCCCCCAAAGCCCATCAATGCTTCCGGTGGGGAGTGGCTAATGGCTGCCAGAGAGCTGGCATTGGAGGCTGGAATCCTTGAAGGCTATGACATCCTTACTNTCTTGATTATTTACATCCTTAATTCCTCATTCAATGGAAGGAGTGGCACATGCAGTGGGTGGCTGTGGCTTATGCTTTCTACATCCCCCCAAAGCCCATCAATGCTTCCGGTGGGGAGTGGCTAATGGCTGCCAGAGAGCTGGCATTGGAGGCTGGAATCCTTGAAGGCTATGACATCCTTACTTACCCATATGGCAGGAGATATTCCGTTTCACAGTGGCAAACAAGGAGAGCAAGTGCTCATGTTCTAAAATCCTGAAATTCTTGCAAAGTTTCAGAAAAGCAATTTTAAAGGCCAGGTAAAGGAAGGGCATTCTAGGGTACATGATCAGCAGGGGCACAATTCTCTGATGGGCTGATGGTGAGGTAAGAGAGTGGGGTCACAGGAGTTAACATTATCAATCCTTAGGCACCAGGAGGTATGTGCTCATGGTGGTCAAGTAGTCTTCCATTTGGTGGTGATTTTAGCATCTGAAAATTAACTCGGGAAATGTGCTACTATCTAGGTACTTTAGAGGGGAGCTAAAACAGAGGATATGGGGTCTGTACTCTGTCTCCTCTTCTTCAGGGACTCTGATGACATAAATGTTGAATCTTTAATTATTGTCTTACAGATCTCAAAGACTTTTCATTTTTTCCCCCAGTCTTTTTTCCTCTATTGTTCATATTGAAAAATACCTATTGTTTCCAACATCTATCATCACACTGATTGCCTTTCTTGCCTTTTTCCCGTTTGAGTTGAGATTTTCATGACCCTTCATGGGTCATGTGAGTTTTGTTTATATCCTTGATGTGTAAATAATGAGATTTTTTTTTTTTTTTTTTTTTAATTTTGCTTTCTGTGGGCTTCTTCTAATGTCAGTTCAATTCTCAAAGACTTTGCAGTGATTTTCAGGTCTGTTCTGCATATACTACATCCAGTGGTCAGTCGGGGGACTGTGTGGAGGCTCTCATGGTCTTTGACAAACTAACTACTATCTATTTCATGTCTGCTTGAGTCTAGAGTGAACCCAAGAGTTCAAAACAATTTGTGATCCCATTCTTCTAAGCTCTTTTCTCTCCATTGTTGCAAAATTATTTTCCCCGTTCCCTACATTCTCTGTTTTGGGTCTTTGGACAACTACCTACTCCTATGGTTCTGACACACTTAAGACCAAGCGGTGGGAGAATAAAAAGTTACATGACTAATCCCACTCTATTGGCACCACAGTTCTACTCAGTGAAAGAGTTCCTTTCTGCAAAGAACTTTACCAACCTAAAACATGTCTCTTTGCCATATTGAATTGTTTTAAACTGGTTATTTTCTGAGAAACAGCAGACTTAGAAAGTGCTCTAAAAACCAAGTCGGAATTTGCCTTTTGTAAGAAAGAAACATTTGTAGGGGAAATTCCTATTTGTAAGAGTGTCTATCTTTCTGTACCTAGAAGAAATGCTGTACTTACATTTCTGCAGAAATGCTGTACCTACAATGGAGAAGACAGTGACTTAAATCTGCATCACTACCAGCTGGCAGAAGAACTGGAGATCAAATTGCCAACATCCAACGAAGGTTCTTCTAGTCAAGGCTATGGTTTTTCCAGTATGGATGTGAGAGTTGAACTATAAAGAAAGCTGAGAGCTGAAGAATTGTTGCTTTTGAACTGTGGTGTTGGAGAAGATTCTTGAGAGGCCCTTGGACTGCAAGGAGATCCAACCAGTCCATCCTAAATGCAATCAGTCTTGAATATTCATTGGAAGGACTGATGCTAAAGCTGAAACTCCAATACTTTGGCCACCTGATGTGAAGGATTGACTCACTGGAAAAGACCCCGATGCTGGGGAAACTCGAAGGCAGGAGGAGAAGGGGACGACAGAGTATGAGACGGTTGGATGGCATGACTGACTCAAAGGACATTGAGTTTGAGTAGAGTTGCTGATGGACAGGGAAGCCTGGCGTGCTGCAGTTCATGGGGTCACATAGAATTGGACATGACTCAGCAACTGATCTCATGTATGGATGTGAGAGTTGGACCATAAAGAAGGCTGCGCACCAAAGAATTGATGATTTTGAACTGTGGTGTTGAAGAAGACTCTTGAGAGTCTCTTGGACTACAAGGAGGTCAAACCAGTCCATTCTAAAGGNACATCCAACGAAGGTTCTTCTAGTCAAGGCTATGGTTTTTCCAGTATGGATGTGAGAGTTGAACTATAAAGAAAGCTGAGAGCTGAAGAATTGTTGCTTTTGAACTGTGGTGTTGGAGAAGATTCTTGAGAGTCCCTTGGACTGCGAGGAGATCCAACCAGTCCATCCTAAATGCAATCAGTCTTGAATATTCATTGGAAGGACTAATGCTGAAGCTGAAGCTTCAATACTTTGGCCACCTGATGCAAAGTACTGACTCATTGAAAATACCCTGATGCTGGGAAAGATTGAGGGCAGGAGAAGGGGATGGCAGAGGATGACATGGTTGAATGGCATCACAGACTCGATGGATAAGAGTTTGAGCAAGTTCTGGAAGTTGGTGATGGAGAAGGAGGCCTGGCGTGCTGCAGTCCTTGGAGTCTCAAAGAGTCGGACATGACTGAACAACTGAACCGACTGATGGATTACCCTTGCTTACTCTTGTGTTTCCTCATCACCTCCCATAACTAACTCTCCCCACCCTTAATATTGTT
This sequence comes from Neotragus moschatus, assembly GCA_006410615.1. NCBI lineage: Eukaryota > Metazoa > Chordata > Mammalia > Artiodactyla > Bovidae > Neotragus > Neotragus moschatus. The sequence continues at coordinate 475,279 of SJYA01002606.1, read as the reverse complement.
TTTGGTTTTAGCTGAGGAAGTTATTTAAGTGAGGACCTTGAACATTTTGTCAAATTACTGTTTTCCTGGGTCTTTCCCATGTATACACATTATTATCATTTTTTTTATATAATTTTCTCCTGTTAATCTGTATCATATCAATTTAATTCTTAGATNTTGTGTTTCCTCATCACCTCCCATAACTAACTCTCCCCACCCTTAATATTGTTTTTGGTTTTAGCTGAGGATGTTATTTAAGTGAGGACCTTGAACATTTTGTTAAATTACTCAGTTTTCCTGGGTCTTTCCCATGTATACACATTATTATCATGTTTTTTTTTTTATATAATTTTCTCCTGTTAATCTGTGTCATATCAATTTAATTCTTAGACCAGCCATAAGAACCTAGAAGGGCATAGGGAAGTGTCTTTCTCCCTGACACTGTTGTTCCTCTCCACTCTTGCCACTGCCACTGGCCCATTGGAAACTCACTATGAGACCATTGTGGCACCCGGTATAAGAGAAATTAAAGTAAAGGAGAAGCACTCATCACTCCCAGAGATTCCCCTCGTTGTCTCTGAATTTGAAGAGTCACCTTACTGCTCTATCAGTCAGAATGAAAGGTTTTCTAATGTATCTCACTATGTCTACACTGTAGTAGTGTTCACTTTCAAGTTTTGGGCTGTGCTGAGTTCAGGCTAGAGAGACCAGAACCAAAAACTGCTAAACTGACTGTTTTAGGTAGTTCTCAGATTCTTGTGTTCTTCCCTGATCTACCTGCTTGTGTTTGTTTTCCAGACTGTCAAGTAGTTGTCTTTGCATTCTCATCAGGTTTCATGTCTGGTGAGGTGTATTTTCTCTATCTCTAGAAACTGGAGGATGTATTTTTATTTAAAGAAGACAAAGAAGGGAGGAGAAGAAATTTAACAGCCATATGATCAATTTATCAATGTAAGCTTGCTTGGTATGTAACCCTGAGTGGATTTTCTGAGCTCATTAAACAAAGAGAAGTAGAGATTTGGTAATATCATGTTTAGTTAATTAGATCACAGTCCCTGTGAACTGTGAAAATTCTCCTTACATATGGGCACTGTTTGCTTTGAGACAAAATCTAATGATGCCTCTGGTAAAACTTTCTCCTTTTAAATTCCCACATCAACAGATAGATCTGAAGGAGGTACAAGGATGTACAAAGGCATAGATGAAATGAATTTGATTTTCTCCAATTTGTTCAGAGAGTATCTTACTATAGGAAAAATTAGGTGTGGTTAACACTTTTTTTCATTACCCTCTATTTCCTCACACTTAGTTTCCTTATTGATATTAATGATCTGAACAATAATATAAAATAAACTAGAAAAATATATAAATGAAGTTGCTGAGCATTATGGTTTGAATTTTGTCTCTACCTCACCCAAGTTCATATGTTGAAATTTTAACCAAGAGTGACCTGGATTTTTACCTTATTTGGAAATAGGATTGTTATAGATATAATTGCGTAAGATGACATCATAAAGAATTAACCTCCAAAATATACAAGCAGCTTATGCAGCTCAATACCAGAAAATGAGCCATCCAATCAAAAGGTGTGCAAAAGACCTAAAACAGACATTTTTCCAAAGAAGACATACAGATGGCTAATAAACACATGAAAAGATGCTCAGCGTTACTCATTAGTAGAGAAATGCAAATCTAAACCACAATGAGGTATCATCTCATGCTGGTCAGAATGGCCATCATCAAAAAGTCTATCAATAATAAATGCTGGAGAAGGTACGGAGAAAAGGGAACTCTCTTGCACTGTTAGTGGGAATGTAAACTGGCATAGCCACTATGGAGAACAGTGTAGACATTCCTTAAAAAACTGGGAATAGAACTGCTGCGTGACCCAGAAATCCCACTGCTGGGCATACACACCAAGGAAATCAGAATTGAAAGAGACACGTATACCCCAATGTTCCTCACAGCACTGTTTATAATAGCCAGGACATGGATGCAACCTAGATGTCCATTGGCAGGTGAATGGATAAGGAAGTTGTGGTACATATACACAATGGAATACTAGTCAGCTATAAAAAGAACAGATTTGAGTTAGTCCTAATGAGGTGGATGAACCTGGAGCCTATTATTAATAGCGAAGTAAATCAGAAAGAGAAAGACAATTACTGTACATTAATTCATATATAGGGAATTTAGAAAGACAGTAACCATAATCCTACCTGTAGGGCAGCAAAAGGAGATACAGATGTAAAGAACAGAGTTTTGGTCTCAGGGGGAGAAAGCGAGGGTGGGATATTTTGAGAGAATAGCATTGAAACATGTACATTACCATATGTACCAGAAATGACAGTGCAAGTTTGATGCATGAAGCAGGGCACCCAAAGCCAGTGCTCTGGGGCAACCCAGAGAGATGGGGTGGGGAGGGGGTTGGAGGGGTGTTCAGGATGGGGAGGCACACCTGTGGCAAATTCATGTTGATGTATGGCAAAAACCATTACAATACTGCAATTATTCTCCAGTTAAAATAAGTTNCATTGAAACATGTACATTACCATATGTACCAGAAATGACAGTGCAAGTTTGATGCATGAAGCAGGGCACCCAAAGCCAGTGCTCTGGGGCAACCCAGAGAGATGGGGTGGGGAGGGGGTTGGAGGGGTGTTCAGGATGGGGAGGCACACCTGTGGCAAATTCATGTTGATGTATGGCAAAAACCATTACAATACTGCAATTATTCTCCAGTTAAAATAAGTTAATTAAAAAAAAAGATGACATCACATTGGAGAGAGTGGGCCTCTAATGCAATATGGCTGGTGTCCTTATAAAATGGGGAAATTTAGACATAGCACAAAGGAAAAAGAAGCTTGAAAAAAAAAAAAAAGTAGAGATTGGAGTGATGCTTCTATAAGCCAAGTCATGCCAAAGATTGCCAGGAAACCACTAGAATCTGGGATAGAGATGTGAAACAGAGTCCCTCCCATAGCTCTCAGAAGAACCAGTCTTGCTGACACCTTGATCTAGGACTTCTACATGAAACTCTAAGACACTTAATTGCTGTTTTCTAAGCTAGTTTTTGATATTTTGTTATAGCAGTCCTAGCAAACTGAGACACTGAGTAATACAACAACTCAAGAAATAAATTTTCAGAAATCCATTCAAACAATTTAGATATTTTTTGCCAGTGAAAATCTATATGTTTGGGAAATTGTTCTAAACCCTATGGAAAATCATAACAGAATAAAGATTTAAAAAATTGTACATTTGTTATCTTAAAAGTAGGTGTGTAAAAAAGTGTAAGAGTAGCTAGCAGAAATATTCTAAGGTCTCAGTGGTGCACTGTGAAAAATAAAATAAAAGAATTAGTTTTACTCACATGATATTCAGTTCATATAAAAGAAACGTTGGCAAGGCATGATTGGCTTTGCTATTTATTATAATACATCCTAAATGGAGAGAGATTGCAGCTGAAGCTGGAGAAGACTCAAATTACACAGGAGTAGGGCATGAGAGCTTACAAATTTGGGGAATATGTGTGTGGGGTGGGGGTTAAGTTGGGGAAATCTTAACAATTTAGACAAATAAATGCCAGAAGCAGTGCCCTGGTGAATGAGATAAAGATCTTATATAGTAACATTAAAAATGTTCTTGCAAATGCTCCTGGTTTTTATAAATGTCACTTTTTTAAAAGATACCTTAAGAAAATCACGATGAAGACAAAATAATGGTGTGAAGGGCACAGGGAGACACATATACTGAATTGTTAAAGTCAGTGAAGACAGTCACCCAAAGTCATTTGTGACTGATCAAAGGGCTTACAACAAATGGAGAATGACTTATGCAATAAAATCCATGAAACACAGCACCAGAAACAGTGGGAGGCTATTCCAGATGAACTAGTGATTCTGCCAAGTTTTCTTAGCTNAGTGAAGACAGTCACCCAAAGTCATTTGTGACTGATCAAAGGGCTTACAACAAATGGAGAATGACTTATGCAATAAAATCCATGAAACACAGCACCAGAAACAGTGGGAGGCTATTCCAGATGAACTAGTGATTCTGCCAAGTTTTCTTAGCTTCGCCTTGTTGAACGACTTTTCCTGTGGTTATCAAAACTGAGTGGCAGTTCCCATCCTTCCCCACTCCCTGTAGAAAAGCTACAGTAGGTCGTTTTGGCAGCTGTTGAACAGTGGAAAACACCGTTTTTCACAGCCCTATGCTAAGAAAGTCCTGTATCAAGTGGGTATCAGCATCCGGGTAGTTACAGATGCCCCATTCTCCGGTTGTGCTATATATTGGGATAATCTGGAAAGGACAGCTGCTGAAGAGTAGCATCCCCCCTTTCTCTAAGTTCTGTGTTACGTGAGAGCTGCTCCAGTGGATTGGGTGGCTGAGTGGAAGCTTCCTCCCCCTCCTTTCCTAGCTTCCTAAGGCTAAAGACTCATTCCAGGTGTTGACTCAGCAGCCAGGGACATTGGCCCATCCCATCCTCTCTGGGCAGGCTGGGAGGTTTGGCAGAAGTTGCATCATAGCCCCAGTCCTCCTGCACTTCACCTCCCACCTCACACAGGTCTAGCTGCATGGAGGGTTGTGTGAGGCAGCCAGCAAAGAGCAAAACTCTCCTCTCCTTCCCTCAGGTTTGTATCATAGTGCAAAGAGCACTATGTATCAGAGCTGTGCTGTGCTTAGTGGCTCAGTCATGTCTGACTCTTTGTGACACCATGACCTCTAGTCTACCAAGCTCCTCTGTCCATGGGGATTCTCCAGGCAAGAATACTAGAGTGGGTTGCCATTCCCTCCTCTGGGGGATCTCCCCAGGGATCAAACCCAGGTCTCCCACATTGCAGGCAGATTCTTTGCAGTCTGAACCAGCAGGGAAGCCCAAGAATATTGGAGTGGATAGCCTATCCCTTCTCCAGGGGATCTTCCCAGCTCAAGAATCAAACTGGGATCTCCTGCATTGCAGGTGAATTCCTTGCCAGCTGAGCTATCCAGGAAGCTGACATAGTGGGAGCAGACCTCAAGGACTAGGAATTACTGAGAATTCTCTGCTCCTGCCAAGGGGGTGACTGAACTGAATCAGACTGTGGAGCATTTTGTGAAGCAGAACAATGTTAAAAACAATACAGTAATTAATGAGCATTTTGTGAAATCTAGCAGCTAGGTGTGATGACAGTAGATGCAGACAGCCAGAAGCTCTGAGAGGAGAGAGGGTAAGAAACAGTGAAAAGAGCACAGATAAAATTACAGTCCTAGTGGACAGAACTGCATGAATCCCCAAGGCTGCATTCCGTGAAGTGTAATAGCTCAGGCTTCTCATTGCAGGGGAAATAACTGTCACTGAAACAGAGAAAAAATGATAATAATGAGCATGAATCAAGAAAAGTTGGTCTTTGTTAAGATCAATAAAACAAATGAAGCTTTAGCTAAACTGACAGCAGAAGGTGAGAAGATGCAAATAACTAAAATCAGGAATTAAAGGAGGGGGGACATCAAAGACTATCTTACAGAAATAACCGGAATTATAAGGAGATTCTGTGAGCAATTGACGCCGAAATATTCGATAATTCAGAGAAAATGAAAAACTTTTAGAAAGACACAAATTTACTGAAATTGAACCAGGAAGAAATATAAAGTCTTAAATGACCAATGATGAGTAAAGAGATAGAATTAATAATTTAAGAGCTTGTCAAAAAGTAAAGACTCAGGACCAGCTAACTTCACTGGTGAATGTTATTAAACATTTAAAGAAGAAGGAACACCAATTTTACTGACTCTTTACTTTACTGACTCTTCTATAAACTAAAAAGGTGTGAACACTTTCCTCCTCATCCTGTGAGGTCAGTATTACCCTGATACCGAAATCAGACAATGATATCACAAGGAAAAAAAAGAACACGCACACACACACTACAGACAAGAAGCTCTTATGCATATAGATGCCAAAACTATTATCAAAATATTATCAAACATAATATAGCAGCATATGAAAATATTATACATCATAATCAGGGAAATTTATCTCAGAAAGGCAACCATGGTTTAATATCCAAAAGTCAATGCAGTATACCATACTAGTCAATAAATGACAAAATACGTGATTATTTAAATAGGTAATGACAAAGAATTTAGCAAAACCCAACACCCTTTCATGATAAAATAACTCAAAAAATAGGAATAAAAGGCCATTACCTCAAATTCACAGAAGGAATCATCAAAAAGCTTACACTAACATAATACTAAATGCTAAAAGAATAAACAGTCTTGCTCCTAATATTGGGAACAAGACACAGATGTCCGCTCTTCCTACTTCTATTCAGCATTGCAATGGGGATTCTAATTAGGACAGATAGGGAAGCAAAACAAATAAAAGACATTCACAATAGAAAGGAAGAAGTGAAGGTATCATTTTTTCACAGATAACATAATCTTGTATAGAAAAGATTCTAATAAAAACAAGCTGATCCTAAAGTTCATATAGAAATGCAAAGATACGGCATAGACAAAATATCTTCATAGAAAAATAAGGCTGTTGTTATTGTTCAGTCACTCAATAGTGTCTGACTCATTTCAACCCCAAGCACCGCAGCACACCAGTCTTCCCTGTCCTTCACCATCTCCTGAAACTTGCTCAAACTCAGGTCCATTGAGTTGATGATGCCATCCAACCATCTCATCCTCTGTCATCCCCTTTTCCTCTTGCCTTCAAACTTCTGCAGCATAACAGTCTTTTCCAATGAGTTAGCTCTCTGCATAAGAAGGCCAAAGTATTGGAGTTTCAGCTTTAGCATCAGTCCTTCCAATGAATATTCAGGACTGATTTCCTTTNATGATGCCATCCAACCATCTCATCCTCTGTCATCCCCTTTTCCTCTTGCCTTCAAACTTCTGCAGCATAACAGTCTTTTCCAATGAGTTAGCTCTCTGCATAAGAAGGCCAAAGTATTGGAGTTTCAGCTTTAGCATCAGTCCTTCCAATGAATATTCAGGACTGATTTCCTTTAGGATTAACTGGTTTAATCACCTCGCAGTGCAAGGGACTTTCAATGTCTTGCCCAACACCACAGGCCAAAAGCATCAATTCTTCTGTGCTCAGATTTCTTTATACTCCAACTCTCACATCCATACGTGACAACTGGAAAAACTGTAGCCTTAACTAGATGGACCTTTGTTCCAAAGTAATGTTTCTACTTTTCAATATGCTGTCTGGGTTGGTCATAGCTTTCCTTCCAATGAGCNCAACACCACAGGCCAAAAGCATCAATTCTTCTGTGCTCAGATTTCTTTATACTCCAACTCTCACATCCATACGTGACAACTGGAAAAACTGTAGCCTTAACTAGATGGACCTTTGTTCCAAAGTAATGTTTCTACTTTTCAATATGCTGTCTGGGTTGGTCATAGCTTTCCTTCCAATGAGCAAGTGTCTTTTGATTTCATGGCTGCAGTCACCATCTGCAGTGATTTTGGAGCCCAACAAAATAAAGTCTGTCACTGTTTCCATTGTTTCCCTTTCTATTTGCCACAAACCGATGGAACCAGATGCCACGATCTTAGCTTTTTGATTGACATGAGTTTTAAGACAACTTTTTGACTCTCTTCTTTCACTTTCATCAAGAGGCTCTTTAGTTCTTCTTCACTTTCTGGGGATATCATCTGCATATGTGAGGTAATTGATATTTCTCCTGGCAATCTTCATTTCAACTTGTGCTTCATCCAGCTTGACATTTTGCATGATGTACTCTGCATATAAGTTAAATAAGCAGGGTGAAAATATACAGCCTTGTTGTACTCATTTCCCAATTTGGAACCAGTCCATTGTTTCATGTCTAGTTCTAACTGTTGCTTCTTGGCCTGCATACAGATTTCTCAGGAGGCAGGTCAGGTGGTCTGGTATTCTCATCTCTTTAAGAATTTTCTACAGTTTGTTGTTATGCACACAGTCAAAGACTTTGATATAGTCAATAAAGGAGAAGTAGATGTTTTTCTGGAGCTCTCTTGCTTTTTCAATGATCCAGTGGATGTTGGCAATTTGATCTCTGGTTCCTCTGCCTTTTCCAAATCCTGCTTGAACATCTGTAAGTTCATGGTTCATGTACTGTTGAAGCCTGTCTGGGAGAATTTTGAGCATTACTTTACTAGCGTGTGAGATGAGTGCAATTGTGTGGTAGTTTGAACATTCTTTGGAATTGGAATGAAAACCGACCTTTTCCAGTCCTGTGGCCATGGGTGAGTTTTCCATATTTGCTGGCATATTGAGGGCATCACTTTCACAGCATCATCTTTTAGGATCTAAAATAGCTTGACTGGCATCACTTTCACTAGCTTGTTTGTAGTGATGCTTCCTAAGGCCCACTTGACTTCGAACTCCAGGGTGTCTCGTTCTAAGTGAGTATTCACACCATTGTGGTCATCTGGGTCATTAAGATATTTTTTGTATAGTTCTTCTGTGTATTCTTGCCACCTTTTCTTACTATCTTCTACTTCTATTAGGTCCATACCATTTCTGTCATTTACTGGCATGGCTCAAGTGCTTTATTGGCACGGGTTGTGACTCTACATAGCATGGCTCATAGTTTCATTGAGATAGACAAAGGTGTGATCCATGTGATCAGTTTGGTTAGTTTTCTGTGAAGGTAGATTTCATTCTGTCTGCCCTGAGATGAAGGAGGAAAAGAGGCTTGTGGAAGCTTCCTGATGGGAAGGACTGGCTGTGGGTAAAACTGGGTCTTGCTCTGGTGGGCTGGGCCATGCTCAAAGCTCATTAAACCTTTCAACCAATCTTCTGCTGATGGGTGAGGCTGTGTTCCCTCCTTGTAGTTTGGCTTGAGGCCAAAATATGATAGGGATAATGGTTCAGTTCAGTTCAGTTCAGTCACTCAGCCATTTATGACTCTTTGCAACCCCATGACTGCAGCATGCAAGGCCTCCCTGTCCATTACGAACTCCCAGAGTTTACTCAAACTCATGTCCACTGAGTCAGTGATGCCATCCAACAATCTCATCCTCTGATATTCCCTTCACTTCTCACCTTCAATCTTCCCCCAGAATCAGGGTCTTTTCCAATGAGTCAGCTTTTGGCATCAGATGGCCAAAGTATTGGAGCTTCAGCTTCAACATCAGTCCTTCCAATGAACATTCAGGGCTGATTTCCTACAGGATGGATTGGTTGAATCTCCTTGCAGTCCAAGGGACTCTCTAGATATTCNCGGCTCGCAGCCGCCTGCGCTTAGTGAGCCGGCGGCTAGAGATAACAGAGAATAGTCATTTGACTTTATATTAGAGTAATAAAAATCAGCTAGTCTGAAAAAGAGATAGAACATTTTGAGAGAAAAAATGAAGATATCAAGATCAATATAAAAATGTCCAATGCTCATATAATTGGATGCCTAGAAAAAGAGACTGGTACAAACTAAAGTTGGGGTGAGTATACTAATATAACAAGATAGCCTTCAGAGCTAGGAATATTATCAAGGCTAAGGAGATAGATTACACAATAATAGAAAAATTGATATATAATCAATTCCTAAGAACCATCATTCACCAAAATGATGTAACANTTGGATGCCTAGAAAAAGAGACTGGTACAAACTAAAGTTGGGGTGAGTATACTAATATAACAAGATAGCCTTCAGAGCTAGGAATATTATCAAGGCTAAGGAGATAGATTACACAATAATAGAAAAATTGATATATAATCAATTCCTAAGAACCATCATTCACCAAAATGATGTAACAATTCAACACCATAGCTCCTAGAGATATGGAGCAAAACACTGACAGACTGAAAGAAGAGACAAAAAAAAAATCACAACTATAGTTGAAAACTTTACATGCCTTTAAAAGTAACTGAAGGAACATGTAGACAGAGTATCAGCAAAAATATAAAAGACTAAACAACACTATCAACCAATTTGAATTACCTGGCTTTTTATCCCCAAACAACAGAATATACATTCTTTCCAATTACACATGGAATACTCACTAAGAGAGAGCATATTTTGAGTCACAAAAGTTAATTTTTTTAAAGAAGGAAAATTACATGGAGTTAAACTATAAATCAGTAACAGAATATGCAGAAACCACTAATAACTGTAAATTAGATAACTCATGCTGAGATAATACCTTGGTCAAAGCAGAAGTAGTAAGGGAAATAATAAAGCATGTTAAGTTCAATGAAAATGAAAATAAGATATCCCAAAATTCGTGGGATACAGCCAATGCAATGGCTATAGGGAAATATATAATATTAAATGTTAGAAGTATAATATTAAATTATAAAAAGGAAGGTCTTAAATCTACCTTAAACAACCAGAGAAAGAACAGTAAATTAAAGCAAAAATAAGCAAAAGGAAAAAAAAATCAATAAAATTTAAAATAAGGAAACAGAAAATAAATAAAACTAAAAATTGATTCTTTGAAAAAGTCAATAAAATTGATAAATTCTATCCAAGAAAAAAAGAGAAAGAAGATACAAATTATCAATATGAGGAATTAATGAAGACACATTGCAAGAAGCCCTAGAGACATTGAAGGAATAATCAGAGAATCCTGTAAACATCCTTATGCCCATGAGTTCAACAGCTTAGACGAAATTGGACAGTTACTTGTAAGACACACATCACTAAGTAATGCTCACTCATATTTAAATTGACAACATGAATAATCCTATATGTATTTTAAAATTTGTAATTTGCCATTGAAAACCTTCTAACAAAGAAAACTCCATGTTTCCTTGCAAATTCAAACTTTTAATGAAAAAAAATCTACAAGTCTATCTGAAACTTTCCAAAGTTATTTAATGATGCTAGCATTTCCCTGGTACCAAGCCAGAAAGATATTAGTAAGGCTGCTTCAATATTCAAAGAACCAATCAGTATAAATCAGCAAATTAACAAAGTAGTAAAACATAGTATTTCAATATATGCAAACATATATTGTGAAAAAATCAAACATTTATTCACGGTTAAGAATAGGGGAGCCTGGTGGGCTTCCGTCTATGGGGTCGCACAGAGTCGGACACGACTGAAGTGACTTAGCAGTAGCAAGAACTAGGCATCGAAAACCTTGTAGATAAAGTCAACTTAATGGTAAAAAACTGAATATTCAGGAACTCAATCAGGACAAGGTGGTTTAAATACATTTCTCCCTACATATTCATACTATACACAACTAAACCCTGGAGAAATTCAAGAGGCAGCTGATGGAAAATTCTGAAAGGTGGAAAGAGAAAGGCAAAACAGTTAGAATTAGAGGAACAACAGGGTGGCAGGGCCTCTTACATCCCAACCCAGCAGAAATCAGGACAGGCCTGCCTTTTCCTTACCACTATCCAGCAAGGGAAAACTGTTCAGACAGACTCATTCCTCTCCCAGGTTGAAGGGAAATCCTGATCACAACACAAAGTGAGCCGGTGGCGCTGGCCAGTGGGGTCAGCCGTCCTGCTAACACTGATCAGCCAGCAGAAGCACATTTGCTACCTGCCTCACTGGAGACTCCCTGTCCCCACTGGCAGATGCTGGAGAGCCAGCCAGGAAGCATTGGGAAGGATGGGTGGCAAGGATCCCGCCACAAGGGTCTGGTCACTAATTCTGTCTGTCCAGGGGCAAACCTGAGACCCCTCTTTCCACAGAGAGGGCCTGGGAGGCCAGAGGTACTGGCACAGAAATATCACACCTGGCCTGGGAAAGCTCTTCATCTCCACGGGCCTGAGACAATTGCTCCCCTCAGAGACACTGTGCAGCATCGGCAGAGGGAATCTGTCCAAAGCAAGTGGCCTAGGAAGCCTGCTCTTCTCAGAACACAGGCACCAGGACGTCCAGCCTGTCCCCTCTGTCCCTGAAGGAAGCACCAGCAGGCACCAGTGGTTGCTGCAGCAGTCACATAAACCAGGTCGACTGAAATAGCACCAAAAAAGACTTTGAAAATTAAACTATCATTGGAACCATGGCCACAAAAATAGACCATGACCTGTGTGCTCACCCTAATGAGTAGGACTACCTGTGACTAAAGATTAGGTAGGATACACAGTCTGATAATATAGTTTCCAGAATTCTGGGACATAGTTGAAAATCACTTTTATTTCCAAGAAGCAGAAAAATCACAGCTTGGATCAGAAGTCAGTCAACTGGTGTCAGTAATGAGATGGCACAGAGTTGGAATTATATGGTGAAGATTTTTAAGCAACCATCATAAAATTGCTTCAACAAGCACTTACACATTGCCCTGAAACAAATTAAAGAGACAAGATTTTTTCAGCCAAAAAGTAGTTATAAAAAGTACCAAATGGAAATGATAAAACTGAATTTTTTTAATATAAGAAAAATAAAACCCTGGTTGGCTCAGAAGACTGGATGTGACAGAAGGTAAAATTAGTAAACTTGAAGAGAGATCAAGAGATTTACCCAATCTGGAAAAAAAAAAAAAAAAAGAGAAAATGGACCTCCTCTTCCTTCCTCCCAAACAAATGAAAAATTCCAGAATCTCATGATCTGTGGGATAATAATTAAAATCCATATAATTGGAATAACAGAAACAGAGAAAGATGAGAGTGGAACTGAAGCAGTATTTGAAGAAATAATAGCTGAAAACTTCTCAAACTTGGGGAAAGACATAAACCTAGAAATTCACAAAGCTGAGATAAGTCCAAATAGAATAAGCCTAAAGTTCTCATGAAAATGCAGCATAAAATAGATGCTTCTGAAAACCAGAAATCAAAGAAAAAAATCTTGAAAGAAACCAGCAAGAAATGGAGTAATATGTGTCACAGGGTAATTCAAATGATAGTGGATTTCTCACTCAAAACAGTGGATACAGAAAGGAGAGGTCTATCTTTGTAGAGCTGAAAGGAAATTCAACTCTGAGTTTTATGTTTGATGAAACTATGCTATAGGAATCAAGGGGGAAATATTCACTTTTGGACAATGCAAACCTATAAGATTCTTGCTAAACAATCCATCATTTTTTTTTAACTTTAGATATTTGAACTTTGCTTATTTTGTCCCTAATTGAGTAGCTAAAATCAAGTTCCTGGATTTTGTTTTTGGTTTTTTTAGTTTTATTGAAGTATACTTGATATACAGTATTATATTAGTTTCAGGTATGCAGCTTAGTGACTCGATACTTTTATAGATTTTTCTCCATTAAAAGTGATTACAAGATAATGGCTATAATTCCCTAGTGCTGTACAACATATCTTTGGGAATTCCAGTTGCATCCTTGTCAGCATCTGATATTGTGAGTTTTTGAGTCATAGTCATAGGTGTGTAGTGGTATCTTGTTGCTTAAATTTGCATTTGCATGCTCTGAAGGACAAATAATGTTGAATATGTTTCATATTTGTGTTTGCCATTAGTATTTCTTCTTTGGCTCATGAAAAAAATGTATTGGAGTACAATGACTTATAATATTGTGCTAGTTTCAGATGTAAATCAAACTGTATCAGCTTTTTATACAGTTATCAAACATATACTTTCTTTTTATTTTAAGAATGGAAGCTGAATTATTTAATGTTTTAAATATAAATTTATTTATTTTAATTGGAGGCTAATTACGTTGCAATATTGTATTGGTTTTGCCATACATCAACATGAATCCTCCATGGGTGTACACGTGTTCCCCATTCTGAACCATCCTCCCACCTCCCTCCCTATCCCATCCCTCAGAGTTGTCCCAGGGAACCAGCTTTGAGTGCCCTGTTCTGTACATCGAACGTGGACTGGTGATCTCTTTCACATATGGTAATACACATGTTTCAATGTTATTCTCTCAAATCATCCCACCCTTGCCTTCTCCCACAGAGTACAAAAATCTGTTCTTTACATCTGTGTCTCTTTAAGTGTCTCGCATACAGGGTCATTGTTACCATCTTTCTAAATTCCATATATATGCTTTGATATACTGTATTGGTGTTTTTCTTTGTGACTTACTTCACTCTGTATAATAGGCTCAAGTTTTGCCCACCTCATTAGAACTGATTCAAATGCATTGATTTTAATAGCTGAGTAGTATTCCATTGTGTATCTGTACCACAGCTTTCTTATCCATTCATCTGCTGATGGACATCTAGGTTACTTCCAAGTCCTGGCTATTGTAAACAGTGCTGTGATGAACATTGGGGTACACGTGTCTCTTTCAGTTCTGGTTTCCTAAGTGTGTATGCCCAGCAGTGAGATTGCTGGGTTGTATGGCAGTTCTATTTCCACTTTTAAAAGGAATCTCCACACTGTTCTCCATAGTGGCTGTATTAGTTTGCATTCCCACCGACAGTGTAAAAGAGTTCCCTTTTCTCTGCAACCTCTCCAGCTTTTATTGTTTGTAGACTTTTTGGATAGCAGCCATTCTGACTGGCACGAGATGGTACCTCATTGTGGTTTTGATTTGCATTTCTCTGATAATGAGTGATGTTGAGCGTCTTTTCATGTGTTTATTAGCCATCTGTATGTCTTCTTTGTAGAAATGTCTGTGTAGTTCTTTGGCCCATTTTTTGATGGGTTGTTTATTTTTCTGGAATTGAGCTGCAGGAGTTGTTTGTATATTTTTGAGATTAATTCTTTATCAATTGCTTCATTTGCTATTGTTTTCTCCCATTCTGAAGGCTGTCTTTTCACCTTGCTTATTGTTTCCTTCATTGTGCAAAAGGTTTTAGGTTTAATTACATACCATTTGTTTATGTTCGCTTTTATTTCCATTACTCTGAGAGGTGGGTCGTAGAGGATGCTGCTGTGATTTATGTCAGAGAGTGTTTTGCCTATGGTTTCCTCTAGGAGTTTTGTAGTTTCTAGTCTTATCTTTAAATCTTTAATCCATTTTGCGTTTATTTTTGTGTATGGTGTTAGAAAGTGTAGTTTCATTCTTTTACAAGTGGTTGACCAATTTTCCCAGCACCACTTGTTAAAGAGATTTTGTTTTCTCCATTGTATATTTTTGCCTCCTTGTCAAAGATAAGATGTCCATAGGTGCGTGGGTTTATCTCTGGGCTTTCTGTTTTGTTCCATTGATCTATATTTCTGTCTTTGTGCCAGTACCATACTGTCTAGATGATGGTAGCTTTTTAGTATAGTCTGAAGGCAGGCAGGTTGATTCCTCCAGTTCCATTCTTCTTTCTCAAGATTGCTTTGGCTATTGGAGGTCTTTTGTATTTCCATACAAATTGTGAAATTATTTGTTCTAGTTCTCTGAAAAATACCATTGGTAGCTTGCTAGGAGTTGCATTGAATCTATAGATTGCTTTGGGTAGTATACTCATTTTCACTATATTGATTTTTCTGATCCATGATATGGTATATTTCTCCATCTATTTGTGTCATCTTTGGCTTCTTTCATCAGTGTGTTATAATTTTCTATATATAGGTGTTTTGTTTCTTTAAGTAGATTTATTCCTAAGTATTTTATACTTTTTGTTGCAATGGTGAATGGAATTGTTTAATTTCTCTTTCTGTTTTTTCATTGTCTGTGTATAGGAATGCAAGGGATTTCTGTGTGTTAATTTTATATCCTGCAACTTTACTATGTTCATTGATTAGTAATTTTCTGGTGGTGTCTTTATGGTTTTCTATGTAGAGGATCATGTCATCTGCAAACAGGGAGAGTTTTACTTCTTTTCCAATCTGGATTCCTTTTATTTCTTTTTCTTCTCTGACTGCTGTGGCTAAAACTTCTAAAACTATGTTGAATAGTAGTGGTGAGAATGGGCACCCTTGTCTTGTTTCTGACTTTAGGGGAAATGCTTTCAGTTTTTCATCTTGAGGATAATGTTTGCTGTGGCTTTATCATGTATGGCTTTTATTATCTGAGGTATATCTAGGGCTGCTTTTTGAAGGTTTTTTTTGTTTGTTTGTTTAATTAAAAATGCATGTTGAATTTGTCAAAGGCTTTCTCTGCATCTATTGAGATAATAATATGGTTTTTATCTTTCAATTTGTTAATGTGGTGTATCACATTGATTGACTTGTGAATACTGAAAAATTCTTGCATCCCTGGGATAAAGCCCCCTTGGTCCTGATGTATGATCTTTTTAATATATTACTGGATTCTGTTTGCTAGAATTTTGTTGAGAATTTTTACATCTATGTTTATCTGTGATATTGGCCTGTGGTTTTCTTTTTTTTGTGTGGCATCTTTGTCTGGTTTTGGTAGTAGGTTGATGGTGACCTCATAGAGTGAATTTGCCAATGTACCTTCCTTTACAATTTTCTGAAAGAGTTTGAGTAGGATAGATGTTAACTCTTCTCTAAATTTTTGGTAGAAATCACCTGTGAAGCCACCTGGCCCTGGGCTTTTGTTTGTTGCAAGATTTTTAATTACAGTTTTGATTTCTGTGCTTGTGACGCATCTGTTAAGATTTTCTATTTCTTCCTGGTTCAGTTTTGAAAGCTTATACTTTTCTAAGAATTTGTTCCTTTTTTACAAGTTGTCCATTTTATTGTCATATAATTACTGATAGTGTTCTCTATACTCCTTTGTATTTATGTGTTGTCTGTTGTGATTTCTGCATTTTCATTTCTAATTTTGTCGATTTGATTCTTCTCCCTTTTTATGTTGATGAGTCTGACTAATGGTTTGTCTATTTTATTTATCTTCTCAAAGAACCAGCTTTTAGTTCTCTTGATATCTGCTATAATCTCCTTTGTTTCTTTTTCATTTATTTCTGCCCTAATTTTATGATTTCTTTCCTTCTACTAACCCTGGGGTGCTTCATTTCTTCCCTTTCTAGTTGCTTCAGGAGTAAAGTTATGTTATATATTTCATTTTTCTCTTGTTTCTTGAGGTAAGCTTGTTGCTATGAACCTTCCCCTTAGCTCTGCTTTTACTGAATCCCACAGGTTTTGGGTTGTCATGTTTTCATTTTCATTTGTTTCTATGCATTCTTTGATTTCTTTTTTGGTTTCTTCTATGATTTGTTGGTTATTCAGAAGCATGTTGTTTAGCATCCATATGTTTGTATTTTTACTAGTTTTTTTTTTTTCTTTCCTGTAGTTGACACCTAATCTTAACATACTGTGATCAGAAAAGATGCTTGAAATTATTTTCGTTTTTCTTTTTTTTTAATTTAGGAACACTAGATTTATTGCCCAGGATGTGATCTATCCTGGAGAATGTTCCATGTGCACTTGAGAAAAAGGTGAAATTCATTTTGGGGGGGTAAAATGTCCTATAGATATCAATTAGGTCTAACTGGTCCATTGTATCATTTAAAGTTTATGTTTCCTTGCTAGTTTTCTGTTTGGTTGATCTATCTTTATGTGTGAATGTGGTATTAAAGTCTACCACTATTATTATTACTCTTATTTCCCCCTTTTATACTTGTTAGTATGAACTTTACATATTGTACTACTATGTTGGGTGCATATATAATTGTTATATCTTCTTCTTAGATTGATCCTTTGATCATTATGTAGTGTCCTTCTTTGTCTTTTCTCAGGCCCTTTATTTAAAAGTCTATTATATCTGATATGAATATTGCTACTCCAGCTTTCTTTTTTTTTCTTGCTTTGCATGAAATATCTTTTTCCAGCACTTCACTTTCAGTCTGTGTGTGTCCCTTGTTTTGAGGTTGGTCTCTTGAAGACAGCATATATAGGAGTCTTATTTTTGTATCCATTCAACCAGTCTTTGTCTTTTGGTTGGGGCATTTAACTCATTTACATTTAAGGTAATTATTGATAAGTATGATCTTGTTGCCATTTACTTTGCTGTTTTGGGTTTGAGTTTATAAACTTTTTCTGTGTTGCCTGTCTAGAGAAGATCCTTTAGCATTTGTTGAAGAGCTGGTTTGGTGGTGCTGAATTCTCTCAGCTTTTGCTTGTCTGTGGAGCTTTTGATTTCTCCTTCATATTTGAATGAGATCCTAGCTGGGTATAGTACTGTGGGTTGTGCATTTTTCTCTTTCATCACTTTAAGTATGTCCTGCCATTCCTTTCTGGCCTGGAGAGTTTCTATTGAAAGATCAGCTGTTATCCTTATGGGGAACCCCTTGTGTGTTATTTGTTGCTTTTCCCTTGCTGCTTTTAATATTTGTTCTTTGTGTTTGATCTTCATTAATTTGATTAATGTGTGCCTTGGGGTGTTTCACCTTGGGTTTATCCTGTTTGGGAATCTCTGGATTTCTTGGACTTGAGTGGCTATTTCCTTCCCCATTTTAGGGAAGTTTTCAACTATTATCTCCTCAAATATTTTCTCATGCCTTTTCTTTTTGCCTTCTTCTTCTGGGATTCCTATGACTCGAATTTTGGAGCATTTAACATTGTCCCAGAGGTCTCTGAGGTTATCTTAATTCTTTTTTCCTCTCTGCTTAATTTATTTCCACCTTTCTATCTTCCACCTCACTTATCCTATCTTCTGTCTCAGTTATTCTACTGTTGGTTCCCTCCAGAGTGCTTTTGATCTCAGTTATTGCATTATTCATTATTGATTGTCTCTTTTATTTCTTCTAGGTCCTTGTTAAACATTTCTTGCATCTTCTCAGTCCTTGTCTCCAGTCTATTTATCTGTACCTCCATTTTGTTTTCAAGATTTTGGATCATTTTTACTATCATTATTCTGAATTCTTTTTCAGGTAGACTCCTTATCTCCTCCTCTTTTGTCTAGTTTGGTGGGCATTTATTATGTTCCTTTACCTGCTGAATATTTCTCTGTCTTTTCATCTTGCTTAGATTGCTGTGTTTGGGGTGGCCTTTCTGTATGCAGGATGTTTATGGTTACTGTTTATTGTGGAAGTTCCTCCCTGTGGGTGGGGTTGGACGAGTGGCTTGTCAAGGTTTCCTGGTTAGGGAAACTTGCATCTGTGTTCTGGTGGATGGAGTGGATCTCTTCTCTCCCCTGCAGATCAGTGAGGGAATACAGGTGGGTATGTTGAAGGAGTTATTCTCTGGGGAAAACTATGAGGTACGGATTCTTGGCCACTACCACTGGGTAGCTGAACAAATAGGCTCACAGTGACTTCAGCTGCTGCCACAGCCACACCATGCTGGCCAGCTGTTCAGCGTGTCCCTACGGCATGGGGTTCTGCTACTAGATGTCAATCGGGGGCTCCTTGTATATGAACTCCAGGAAATCTTTGGCCTGCTTAAACACCTTGTATTTTGAAGTGTCCCAGTTGTGGACTATGCAGCCAAGATTAGGAAGCTGTGGTACACGTGGTGGCTGCCACAGTAATACCATCCACTATAGTTGCACACCTTGGCTTTCCTGTCAGAAAGGTCTATTGATCGCTGGCATTCTGGTGCACTGAGTAAGGACAGATGGCCATAAGAAGGGAAGAAGGCAGCCTAGTTCCTGGTTCCTCCCTCCCACCAGGTTCTATTTTTCTTTCTCAAGATAGCTTTGGCTACTCAGAGTCCTTTGTGTTTACCTACAAACTATAAAACAACTTTGCTCTAATTCTATGAAAAAATGCCATTTGGAATTTGATAGGGACTTCACTGAATCTCTTGGCGAAGGAAATGGCAATCCACTCCAGTACTATTGCCTGGAAAATCCCATGGACAGCGGAGCCTGGTAGGCTACAGTCCATGGTGTCGCAAAGAGTTGGACACGACTGAGTGACTTCACTCACTCACTCATTGAATCTCTAGATTGCTTTGGGTCATTTTCCAAAATAGTCATTTTCCCAATATTGCTTCTCCCAATCCAAGAACATGCTATATCTCTCTGTTTGTGTCATTTTTAATTGCTTTCATCAGTATCTTATAGTACAAGTCTTTTTCTCCTTAGACAGTTTATTTCTAAGCATTTTATTCTTTTTGATGAGATGGTAAATGAGATCGTTTCCTTCTCTTTCTGTTCTTTTCTTAGTATAAATATATGTGATGTTTTGTTGTTAGTATATAGGAATGCAAGAGATTTCTGGGTATTAATTTTGAATCCTGCAACTTTACCAAAACTCATTGAGGAGTTCTAGTAATCTGGTAGCACCTTCAGGGTTTTAAATGCATAGTACCATAGTATTATGCATTCAAAAAACTAAGATCATGGCTTTTGGTAACACCACCTCATGGCAAATGAATGGGGAAAAAATGGAAATAGTGGCAGACTTTATTTTCTTGGGCTCCATAATCACTGCAGATGGTGACTGCAGCCATGAAATTAAAAGACATTCACTCCTTGGAAGAAAAGCTATGACCAACCTAGACAGAATATTAAAAAGCAGAGATATTACTTTGTTAACAAAGATCCATCTAGTCAAAACTATGGTTTTTACAGTAGCCATGTATGGATGTGAGAGTTGGACCATAAAAAAAGCTGAATGGTGAAGAATTGATGTTTTTGAACTGTGGTGTTGGAGAAGACTCTTGAAAGTCCCTTGGATTGCAAGGAGATCCAACCAGTCCATCCTAAAAGAAATCAGTTCTGAATATTCATTGGAAGGACTGAAGCTGAAGCTGAAACTCCAATACTTTGGCCATGTGTGATGCAGAAAACTGATTCATTGGAAAAGACTCTGGTGCTGGAAAAGATTGAAGACAGGAGAAGGAGGGGACGACAGAGGATGAGATGGTTGGATGGCATCACTGACTCGATTGACATGAGTTTGAGTAAGCTCCAGGAGTTGGTGATGGACAGGGAGGTTTGGCATGCTGCAGTCCATGGGATCTCAAAGAGTAGGACACAACTGAGCAACTGAACTGAACCGATCATGTAATCTGTAAATGGTGACAGTTTTATTTCTTCTTTTCCAATTTGTATTCATTTCTTGCATTTGTATCTCTGTTTCTTCCTTGATTGCCATATCTATGATTTCTAAAACTACGTTGAACAAAAGTGGCTACAGTGAATATTCTTGTTTTGTTCCTGAATTTAAAGGACATATTTTCAGTTTTTCACCACTGCAGAGGATGCTTGCTGTGGGTTTGTCATATATGGCCTATATTTTTTTGAGGTAGGTTCCATCTATGCCACTTTCTGGACAGTTTTTTTTTTTTTTTCTTGTCATGAATTGGTATTGAATTTTGTCAAAAAAAAATTTTTGCATCTATTGATATGACTATATGATTTTTATTCTTTAATTTGTTGATGTGGTATATCACACTGATTAATTTGTGGATGCTGAAAAATCTTTTCATCCCTAGGATAAAGCCCACTTGATCATGGTGATCCTTTTACTGTGTTGTTTAATCCCACTTGGTCATGGTGATCCTTTTAATGTGTTGCTGGATTCTGTTTGCTAGTATTTTGTTGAGGATTTTTGTGTTTATGTTCATCAGTGATATTGGGTTGTAATTTCCTCTTTTTTTTTTTTTGGTGACCTTTTTGTCTGATTTTAGTATAAGGGTGATAGTGGACTCACAGAATGTGTTTGGGAAAGTTCCTTCCTCTGCAATTTTTTGAAAGAGTTTCAGATTTGGGTGTTCACTCTTCTCTAAATGTTTGACAGAATTCACCCATGAAGCCATCTGGCCCTGAGGTTTTGTTTGTTGGAAGATTTTTAATCACAGTTTCAATTTCAGTATTTGTGATTGGTCTTTTCATATTTTCTATTTCTCCCTATGGTTCAGACAGTAAAGAATCTGCCTGCAATTCGGAGACCCGAGTTCAATCCCTAGGTGTGGAAGATCCCATGGGGGAGGAAATGGCAACCCACTCCAGTATTCTTGCCTGAAGAATCCCATGGACAGAGGAGACTGGCTGGCTACAGTCCATGGAGTCGCAGAATCAGACATGACTGAGTGACTCACACACACACACACACACACACACACACACACACACACACAGCCTTAGAAGGTTGTACCTTCCTAAGAAATTGTCTATTCTTTCTAGATTTTCCATTTTGTTGGTGTATATTTCCTTGGAGTAGTCTCTTAGGACTTTTTGTATTTCAGTGATATCCATGGCAAGTTCCCCCTTTTCACTTCTAATTTTATTGATTTGAGTCCTCTCCCTTTTTTTCTTGATGAGTTTAGGTTTATAAATTTTATCTTCTGAACGAACCAGCTTTTAGTTTCATTGATCTTTGCTATTTTTTTTCATTTTTTGCTCTTTTATTTCTGCTCTAATCTTTATGATTTCTTTCATTCTGCTAACTTTTAAAATTCAGTTGTTTTTTTTTTTCTGTTGGGTTTTGAGGGTGCTTTGCACATTCTGAACAGAAGGCCTTTATATGCTTAACATATGCATTGTTCCAGTATGTGATTTTCAGTTTTGTTCTATTAACGATGTCTTTACAACCGGGATAGTTTTAAAATTTGATAAAGTCCAACTGATTAGTGCTTTTCCTTCATGGATTATGCTTTTGTCAGCTATGTAAAAACTTGTAGCCAAACACAAGACCGTGCAGATTTTTATCCTGTGGTTTCTTGTAGAAGTTTTACAATTTTGTGTTTTCATTTAGGTCTGTGCTCCATTTTGAGTTAGTTTTTGTATAAGGTCTCTGTCAAGGCTTGTATTTTAGCATATGAACATTGAATTTCTCCAATAGTTTTTTCTCTGAAAAAACTAAACCTTATTCATTAAAGTGTTTTTATTTGTGAAAATCAGTTGATTGTATTTGTATGAGTTTATTTGTAAAAGGTCCCTATTGTGTTTTACTGCTAAATATGCCTATTCTTTCACCTATATTTTGATGGTTTGACAGCTTTATGGTAAAAATATATTAAAAACTATGCAAAAAAATTGAAATAGAATAAAATGAACCTCCAATGTTTTCTATTTAATAATTGCAATGGCTATCAATTTTATTAATCAATATAGACCTATTTGTGTTTTCTGTCTTCTATTTAAGTGAGTTTTGGTAGTTTGTGTCTTTCAAAAAATTGGTTTATCTAAATTATTGAGTTTATGGGACTGGAGTTGTTAATAGCATTCATTTATTATTGTTTTAATGACTATGGGATCAATGATGATTAACAATTTCTGCCTTTTGTCTTTTCTTTCTAATTAGCCTACCTAGGGGTCCCATCAGTTCATGGCAAACAGATGTAGAAAAAGTGGAAACAGTGACAGATTTTATTTTCTTTGGCTCCATATCACTGCAGATGGTGACTGCAGCCATGATTATGATATGAAAATATGCTTACTTTTTGGAAGGAAAACTATGACAAACCAGGATAGTGTATTAAAAAGCAGAGACATCAATTTGCTGACAAAGGTCCATATAGTCAAAGCTATAATTTCTCCAGTGGTTGTTTACAGATGTGAGAGTTGGACCGTAAAAAAGGCTGAGTGCTGAAGAATCAGTGATTTTGAATTGTGGTGCTGGAAAAGACTCTTGAGACTCCCTTGGACAGCAAGGAGATAAAACCAGAAAATCTTAAAGGAAATCAACCTGAATATTCTGGAAGGAGTGATGTTGAAATCAAAACTCCAATATTTTGGCCACCTGATGTGACAAGCCAACTCATAGGAAAAGATTCTGATGCTGGAAAAGATTGAGGGCATGAGGAGAAGGGCTCGACAGAAAATGAGATGTTGGATGGCATCGCCAACACAATGGACATGAGTTTGAGCAAACTCAGAGAGATAGTTAAGGACAGGAAAGTCTGACATGCTGCAGTCCATGGGATACAAAGAGTCAGACATGACTTAGAGACTAAACAATGACAAAAATGTTTATCAGTTTGATTTTTTTTCAGAGAGCCATCTTTGACTTTGTGAATTATCTCTATAGCTTTCCTGTTTGCCAATTCACAAATTTTTTAAACTATCAGTTCAGTCACTTAGTTGTGTCTGACTCTTTTTGACCCCATGAACTGCAGCACCCCAGGCCTCCCTGTCCATCCCAACTCCCGGAGTATGCCCAAACCCAGGTCCATTGTGTCAGTGATGCCATCCAACCATCTCATCCTCTGTCATCCCCTTTTCCTCCTGCTCTCAATCTTTTCCAGCATCAGGGTCTTTCCAAATGAGTCAACTCTTCGCATGAGGTGGCCAAAGTATTGGAGCTTCAGCTTCAGCATCATTCCTTCCAATGAACACCCAGGACTGATCTCCTTTAGGATGAACGGGTTTGCTCTCCTTGCAGTCCAAGGGACTCTCAAGAGTCTTCTCCAACACCACAGTTCAAAAGCATCAATTCTTCTGTGCTCAGCTTTCTTTATAGTCCAACTCTCACATGCATACATGACTATTGGAAAAACCATAGCCTTGACTAGATGGACCTTAGTTGGCAAAGTAATGTCTCTGCTTTTTAATATGCTGTCTAGATTTGTCATAACTTTCCTTCCAAGGAGTAAGTGTCTTTTAACTTCATGGCTGCAATCACGATCTGCAGTGATTTTGGAGCCCAGAAAAATAAAGTCTGACACTGTTTCCACTGTTTCCCCATCTATTTCCCATGAAGTGATGGGACTGGATGCCATGATCTTAGTTTTCTGAATGTCGAGTTTTAAGCCAACTTTTTCACTCTCTTCTTTCACTTTCATTAAGAGGCTCTTTAGTTCTTCTCCACTTTCTGTCATAAGGGTGATGTCATCTGCATATCTGAGGTTATTGATATTTCTCCCAGCAATCTTGATTCCAGCTTGTGCTTCTTCCAGTCCAGCACTTCTCATGATGTACTCTACATATAAGTTAAATAAGCAGGGTGACAATATACAGCCTTTTTTTTTTTTCTTCAATATACAGTCTTGATGTACTCCTCTTCCTATTTGGAACCAGTCTGTTGTCCCATGTCCAATTCTATCTGTTGTTTCCTGTCCTGGCCAGGGTTCGTTAATATGTGAACCATGAACTTCCAGATGTTCAAGCTGGTTTTAGGAAAAGCAGAGGAACCAGAGATCAAATTGCCGACATCCGCTGAATCATCAAAAAAGCAAGAGCATTCCAGAAAAACATCTATTTCTGCTTTATTGACTATGCCAAAGCCTTTGACTGTGTGGATCACAATCAACTGTGGAAAATTCTGGAAGAGATAGGAATACCAGACCACCTGACCTGCCTCTTGAGAGATCTGTATACAGGTCAGGAAGCAACAGTTAAAACTCGACATGGAACGACAGACTATAAAACTTATTATTTCCTTTGTTTTTGTTTCAAGGTTAATTTGAACCTTATTTCTCTTATTTCTAAAGTGGCAACATAGGTTAATGATTGTACATCATTATTTTTTCTAATATATGCACTTAATTGCTGCAAACTCCCTTTAATTGTGATTTAGCTGTATTCTACCAGTTTTCAGATTTTTGTTTTCTTTTTAACTCAGTTTAAAATATTTAAAATGTTTCTCTTGGCATTTCTTTGACCCATGGATTGTTTAAAAGCATGTTAAATATAAATATTTGAGACTTTCCCAGATATCTCTCTTGGTGATTTCTAATTTAGTTGCATTGTGATTTAAGATTGCTCTTTGTATGATTTCTATTATTTTAATGTATTAAGGTATATTTAAATTCATAATATGTTCTATCATATTCCATATGCATTTGGAAATAATATATATCCTACTGAAGCTGGAAAGAGTGCTCTATAAATGTTAATTGGAACAAGTTGATAGATAACACTGCTCACATTACCTACATGTGTGGGTGAGTGTGTGTTCAGTTGCTTCAGTCCTGTCCAACTCTTTGTGACCCTATGGACTCTAGGCCTCTAGGCTCTTCTGTTCATGAGATTCTCCAGGCAAGAATACTGGAGTGGGTTGCCCTGCCCTCCTCCACAGGGATCAAACCAGCATCTCCTGAATTGCAGGCAGATAATTTAACTGCTGAGCCACCATGGAAACCCCACATTACCTATCCTCACTGATTTTCTGCCCTCTTCTTTAACACTTACCAAGAGAGTTGAACTCTCCAACTATCATTGTCAATTTGTCTATCCTTTTACCTGAATAAGTTTTTGTTTCATGTATTTTATTATCCAAAAGATTCATTCATTTTTTTCCTCATAAGATGACTCTTACAGTGCTTAGTTTTCTTTATCTTCATTTGAAACAATTTTGTTAGGTTGTATTGTAACAAACGTCATATCAGCATGCTTTAAAAAAAAACATTAAAATTAGTGAATTTTTTGGTAGCCATTTAAATATTGAAGATGGAAGAAAAAAAGCAACATATTTGATATATTATGCTTTATTATTTCAAGAAAGGTAAAAATGCAATTGAAGCACAAAAAAAGATTTATGCAGTGTATGAAGAAGGTGTTGTGACCGAGCAAATACTTCAAAAGTGGTTTGTGAAGTTTCATGCTAGAGCTTTCTCACTGGACCCTCTTCTACGGTTGGATAGATCAGTTGAAGTTAATAGTGATGAAATCAAGACATTAACTGAGAATACTCAACATTGTACCACGTGGGAGATAGCAGGATACTCAAAATATCCAAATCAAGTAATAATAATTTACACCAGCTGAAAATAATTTACACCAGCTTTGCTGTTTTAATCATTTTGATGCTTGGGTTCTATATAAGTTAAATGGGAAAAAACCTCCTTGACTATATTTCCTCATGAGATTCTCTACTGAAACATAATAAAAGTGTTCCATTTCCAAAACAAATTGTGATGAGCAATGATAAGTTGATACAGTAATGTGAAATGGAAAAAGATCATAGGGCAAGTGAAATGAACCATCACCAACCACCCCAAAGGCCAGTCTCCAATCAAAGAAAGTGATGTGTGTGTGGTGGAATTAAAAGGGAGTTTTCTATTATGAGCTCCTTCTGTAAAATCAAATGGTTAATTCCAACAAGTACTGATCCCAGTCAGGTCAACTGAAGTCACACTCAGCGAAGTGTCCAGAATTAGTCAACAGAAAAAAGCATTATCTTTCATTAGGATAACTCAAGACTGCATGCTTTTTGAAGAGTAGGCAAAAACTGCTACAGCTTGACCAGGAAGTTCTGATTCATCTACTGTATTCACCAGACATTGCAGTTTTGGATGTCATTTACTTCAGTTTATAGAATTATTTTAATGGAAGAAAATCTCAATTCTCTAGAAGACTATGAAAAGCACCTGTAACAGTCCTTTGCACAAAAAGATAAAAAGTTTTGAGAAGATGGAATTATAAAGTTGCCTGAAAAATGGCAGAATATGGTGGAACAAAGTGGTGAATCTGTTGTTCAATAAAATTATTGGTGAAAATAAAAAAAACGTATCTTTTCTATTGCAGTTTTCTTTTAATTAGTATTAGCACGGCATATGTTCCTCAATTTCAGCTTTTAATCTATCCAAGTTTATATTTAATGTGGATTTTCTTAAAAACAGTACTGCGACTGCTAAGTCACTCCAGTCGTGTCTGACTCTGCGTGACCCCATAGATGGCAGCCCACCAGGCTTCCCCGTCCCTGGG
Source organism: Neotragus moschatus (assembly GCA_006410615.1). Taxonomy (NCBI): domain Eukaryota; kingdom Metazoa; phylum Chordata; class Mammalia; order Artiodactyla; family Bovidae; genus Neotragus; species Neotragus moschatus. Next base: position 448,081 of record SJYA01002606.1, on the reverse strand, counting down.
ATTCTCCAGGCAAGAACACTGGAGTGGGTTGCCATTTCCTTCTCCAATGCATGAAAGTGAAAAATCAAAGTGAAGTCGTTCAGTCATGTCTGACTCTTTGCAACCCCATGGACTGAAGCCTACCAGGCTTCTCTGTCCACGGGATTTTCCAGGCAAGAGTAGTGGAGTGGGTTGCCATTGCCTTCTCCAAAAACAGTACAGTTGGACCTTTAATTAAAAAAATGCAGCTTGATAATATCTGTCTTTTAACTGGTGAATTTTGACCATTAACCTTTAGAATAGTAATCAGTATACTTGGATTAAAATCTAATAACTTGCTAATTGTCTTCTATTCTTTGCATTTCCTCCCTATATTTCCTCTTCCTGTTTTTTTCCCCGCCTTCTGTGATTTAAATTGCATATTTTGTACATTTTCATTTTATATCCTCTCTTTAGATATAATTTTTGTTTACTTTTAAAGCATTTTTAGTCATTGTTAATATGTTTTGCAATGTACATTTTAAATAATTTATCTTCAAATAGTACTATACTGCTTTATGTGTAGTACTGATACTTTATAAGAGAGCATTTCCAATTCCCCCTCCAATCCCTTATGGCATTGTTGTTTTCATTTATCCATACTCTGTCAACACCAACATATTATAAGTATTATTGCTTTAAAAGATGTTATATTCTAGATGAATAAGAATAGGAAAATAAAATAATTTACCTTCATTTATTTTCTTTAAATGCTTTCCCTTTCTTTTTGCTCACACAATTTTCCTTCTGCCTGAAGACCTATTGTCATTTGTATATTGCAGAGCTACTGGCAGTGAGCTTTGTCAGGCTTTCTTTTCTGAAAAATATTTTCCCTTAACTTTTAATGAGAAATCAGATATGAAATTAATCTAATGCAGAATTCCAGATTGGCAGATGCTTTTTCTTTTAACAATTTGAAGATTTTACTCTACTCAGTTTTTGTTTGAGTGGTGTCTGGTGAGAAGTCTGTTGTAATTCATATCCTAGTTCCTTTATAAATAAGATGGCCTATTCCCTCTATCTTCTTCAAGATTTTCTCTATTTTTTATATCTACAATTTAACTATAATTTGGCCAGTTTTTTTTTCTTTTAATTTTTCTACCCTTCTTATGACTTAGTAGATTTTTAAAATCTGTGGTTGGTATCTGTCATTAGTTTTGGAAAGTTTTCAATTATTATTTTTTCAAATATTTCTTCCGCCCCATTCTCTTTCTGCTCCTTCTGTTATTCCAATCATCTGTACATCATGCTTTTTTGATATTGTCCAAAATTCTGGGAAGTTTCGTTCTTACATTTGTGCTTCCATTTATGAAGTTTCCATTGACCTATCTCCAGGTTCATTGATTTCTCCTTCAGTTAATTTGAATCTACTTTTGAGTCTGTCAAAAGTGTTCTTCATTTCTAATAATGTGCTTTTGATTCCTAGCATTTCATTTTGATTTTTAAATGTTTTCCTATCTCTCTGCTACCATTTCCATCTTTTGGTACATGCTGTCTACTTTTTCTGCTGGTAGCTTGGCATGTTAATCATAGTTATTTTAAATTTCCTGTATGATAATTCCAACAGCTATGTTATGCTTGAGTCTGGTTCTGATAATTTCTTTGTATCATCAGCTATGTTTATTGCTAATTAACATATCTTTGAATATTTAAAGAAACCCAGCCATGTTTTAATGGGTAATTGGAGAAGGAAATGGGAACCCACTCCAATATTCTTGCCTGGAGAATCCTATGGACAGAGGAGCCTGGCAGGGGGCTGTAGGTATTGAGATAAACTCCTTTCATATGAGAATTTATGCTAATCTATCAGAAGGGCTGCATTTAATGTCTAATGTAGCCATATGAATCAGAGGCTTCAAATTCCTCCAGTGGATTTGTTTTTTTCTCCCCACCTGTATTTTGGATTTCCCTTTTTACCAGTCCTTAGAGAATGTGTCTTGCAGTTATTTAAACTGTAATCCACTATTATTAATGGAGCACTGCTTGTTTCATTTTAGGATAAGAGGAAAGAGGACATTTGCTAACCCTCTGATTAAATGTCAGTCTTTTAGTGTGCCTATGACTCAGGAATGTGGCTTTCAGAAAGGTTTTAGGAATGTTTTAGGACACCTTCTTTGAGGTGTCAAACTTCCCTCACAAGCCCCTGTTCATCTTCCTGTTTCCAGTTTTCCTAGTCTATTTCTTTAAGCCTTGTCTGATATTCACTGTGGCCTTATTCATTTTCATCATCATCATCTTCTTCTTTTTGATAAGATAAGAATGATGGAGCAGCCTGGAGTGGAGCATACATCCCTTCCTCCACCAGNGGTTTAAGATGGTGGAGTAGAAGGACGTGCGCTCATCTTCTCCTTTAGGAGCACCAAAATCACAACTAGTTGTTGAACAGCCATTGATAAGAAGATGTTGAAACATGCCAAAGAAAGATACCCCAAGTCCAAGACAAAGAAGCTGCAGCGAGATGGTAGGATGGGCACAATTATGGTAAAATCAAATCCCATACCCACTGGGTGGGTGACCCACAAAATGGAGAACAATTATACTAAAGAAATTCTCCCACTGTTGTGAAGGTTCAGAACCCCATTCAGGTTTACCAGCCTGGGAACTTGGGAGTCCCCAGGGAATCTGACCTTGAATGTCAGTGGGATTTGATTACAAGACTTCCACAGGATTGGGGAAAATAGAGACTTCAGTCTTGAAGGGCATGAACAAAACCTTTCCTGCACCAAGATTCAGAGGAAAAAAGCAGTAACTTCACAGAAACTGAACCAAAGCTACCTGCTAGAGTTGGAAGGTCTCCTATGGAGGCAAGAGTTGGAAAGGGCTCACCACAGAGATGGGGAACTAGCAGCAGCTGTCTGGGAAGGTCCCCTTTGGCCTCTTGGAGGTCACTATTAACCTGACCATGCTATGCTATGCTAAGTCACTTCAGTCGTGTCCAACTCTGTGCAACTCCATAGACGGCAGCCCCCCAGGCTCCCCTGTCCCTGGGATTCTCCAGGCAAGGACACTGAAACAGTACTGGAGTGGGTTGGCATTGCCTTCTCCGACCTGACCATAGAGCCTGTATACCCTAGAGTTTGGTCCCCTGAAGCCAAAAAACTACCAGGGAGGAAGCACAACGTCACTCACCAGCAGATAGTTGGATTAAAGCTTTACAGAGTAAGGCCCTGACCACCAGAACAAAACCCAGTCATCAGAAGGTGTAAGCTTATACAAGCCTCTTAGCCTCCTCCATCAGAGGACAGACAGAAGAAGCAAGAGGAACCACAATCTCACAGTAACTAAAAAAAACCACATTACAGAAAGTTAATCAGCACAAAAAAGCAGAAAGTTGCATCCCGGATGAAGGGACAAGATAAAACCCTAGGAAAATAGCTTAATGAAATGGAGATAGGCAACCTTCCAGAAAAAGAATTCAGAATAATATAGTGAATATGATTCAGGGTCTCAGAAAAAGAATGGAGGCAAAAGTTGAGAANCCACATTACAGAAAGTTAATCAGCACAAAAAAGCAGAAAGTTGCATCCCGGATGAAGGGACAAGATAAAACCCTAGGAAAATAGCTTAATGAAATGGAGATAGGCAACCTTCCAGAAAAAGAATTCAGAATAATATAGTGAATATGATTCAGGGTCTCAGAAAAAGAATGGAGGCAAAAGTTGAGAAGATGCAAGAAATGTTTACCAAAGACCTACAAGAACTAAAGAGATGAATAATACGCTAGGAGGAATCCATCACAGCATAGCTGAGGCATAAGAATGGATAAGTGATCTTGAGGACAGAATGGTGGAAATCGCTGCCACAGAACAGAATATAGAAGAAAGAATGAAACAAAATGAAGATAGCCTAAGAGATCTCTGGGACAACATTAAATGTAGCAATATTCACATTATAGCTGTCCCAGAAGGGAAAAAGAGAGAGAAAGGACCTGAGAAAATATTTAAAGAAGTAACAGCTGAAAACCCCCTTAACATGGGAAAGGAAATAGTCAAATGAGTCCAGGAAGCACAGAGTCCCAGGCAGAACAAACCCAAGGAGAAAAGCACTGAGACAATAGTAAGCAAACTGACAAAAATTCAAGACAAAGATAAAATATTCAAAGCAGCAAGAGAAAAATGACAAACAACATACAAGGGAACTCCCATCAGGCTATCAGCTGATTCCTCAACAGAAATTCTACAAGTCAGAAGGGAATGGTATGATATATTTAAAGTGATGAAAGTGAAGAACCTACAACCAAGAATACTCTGCCCAGCAAGACCCTCCTTCAGATTTGATGGAGAAATCAAGCTTTCCAGACTAGCAAAAATTAAGATAATTCAACACCACCAAACCAGCTTTATAACTAGTGCTAAAGGAACTTGTCTAGGCAGAAAACAAGAGAAGGAAAAGCCCCAACTACAGAAAATAAACCCAAAACAATTAATAAAACCACAATAGGAACATCAGTTCAGTTCAGTTCAGTCGCTCAGTCATGTCTCACTCTTTGCACCCCACGAATTGCAGCACGCCAGGCCTCCCTGTCCATCACCAACTCCCTGAGTTCACTCAAACTCATTCCCATTGAGTCAGTGATGCCATCAAGCCATCTCATCCTCTGTCATCCCCTTCTCCTCCTGCCCCCAAATCCTCCCAGCATCAGGGTCTTTTCCAATGAGTCAA
>SJYA01002606.1:385173-441607 GCA_006410615.1 Neotragus moschatus | reverse complement strand
CACTTGACTTCACATTCCAGGATGTCTGGCTCTAGATGAGTGATCACATCGTTGTGATTATCTTGGTCATGAAGCTCTTTTTTGTACAGTTCTTCAGTGTATTTTTGCCACCCCTTCTTAATGTCTTCTGTTTTTGTTAGGCCCATATCATTTCTGTCCTTTATTGAGCCCATCTTTGCATGAAATATTCCCTTAGTATCTCTAATTTTCTTGAAGAGATCTCTAGTCTTTCCCATTCTGTTGTTTTCCTCTATTTCTTTGCATTAATCGCTGAAGAAGGCTTTCTTATCTCTCTTTGCTATTCTTTGGAACTCTGCATTTAGATGCTTATATCTTTCCTTTTATGGCCATCTAATTACAATGTGTGAGATACAAATTTTTTAATATATTTGTGTAGGATATGACTAATATAACTTAATTAAATATAAACCTATCATATTTAAATTATTAATGACATCATTCAAGATGTTACTATTCTTATATTTTTTATACTTGATAAAATATTATCAGAGAAAGGTTAATATGTCTTAGTAAAATTGTACATATTTTTCTTTTCCCTTATATTTATTCTGGATTTTGCTTTATGTATCTTTGTGTCCTTGTTGTTAAGGTGTCTAATGGTTTATGATGTCTATCTTCTTTGTCAATTGTACCTTTTATCATTAGAAATATTCATCTTTGTTTCATTTACAGTAAATTAAAAAAAAAAGTTTCCATTATCTGATCTCTCTGCCCTCTTCTCCTCAAACACTGCCCACATGCCTCTTATGCCCCTTTCTCTAACTCATCAAGCTTCTTAAGCAGGTTGTTTTCCTAAATTTTTCATCTGCTTTACCCTTTTCTGGACAGCACAGCATCCATGTCCCAGGGTAATAGCTACACAACTAGTTCTTTAGCACTCAGCTGTTGAGTGGCCTGTTTATGAAAGACTTCAGTGGAATTTGGTAAGGAGTCCCTCTACTGTACCCATAATCAGTGATTTTTTTTTCTTATTTGTGTTGTCACTAAGCTCTGAGCATGTTGAAGGCAGGGCTTGTCTCCTGAGCCTCATGTTCAATAAGTATTTGTAGAACAAATGAAAAGCAGTGTTCTTAAAAGCTCTCTTGATTCCCAACTGAAAGTCCCAGGAAAGCAGCCCCAGAGTGAGGCTATGATGACAATATGCCTACCACTTGCTCTCTTGGGCACCTGCCTTGGGTATGATCACTGCTCTGCAGGGGATGGCTAATCAGATTTAGTCTGCTTTTCCTAACTCTGTGACTATGGTCACTTCACTTTACTCTCTGTGTCATATCTTTGAATCCCGAAAGATGATAGTGATAACAGGTTTCACAAGCTTTCTTTTGATCTGGGTAAAAATAAGATATTTCTACAGCATTAACCCCATCTCTCTGAATGGAACATATGGAAAATATCACCTTAAGTTTGGACAAATAAGCAATACTTTGATCTGTATATGCTTTGTCCTTCCTTGAGTCACGTTAACCAACATTAAGCAGTAGACCAGATTCTATTAGCAATAATAGCTTTGGAGCGTAAATACTGCAAGAAGAATATTTGTCATGAAAAACACTTGATTTCCAGGTACCGGTTGTGTTGCATAATAATATTACACAGAAATCTGTGTGATATAAGGGCAAGCAGAAGAATATGATCAAGTGTTCTGAGAAAGTGGTACCAGCTGTATAGGAGAGAAGACATGATTTGTTTGGGTACCACCCAAACATGACTACTTTGAGACTCTATATGGAAAGTCTGTCTATGGAATATAGATGTATTGGGGAAAACAGGGAAGCATATAGATATCTGAAAATATTTTTGTCATATATTTGCATATGGGATTTTGCTATATATGAAAAGCAAAAATTGAGTGTTCCCATAGGAGTTTCTTTCCTCTTCATACCATTATGAGCTATACGACCTTGGGCTAGGTATTTAATATCCCTAAGCATACAAGAGTTGTTTAGTTGCTAAGTCACATCTGACTCTTTGCCACCCCATGCACTATAGCATGCCAGGCTTTCCTGTCCTTCTGTATCTCCTGGAATTTGCTCAAACTCATGTCCATTAAGTTGATGATGCTATCTAACCATCTCTTGCTCTGCCACCCTTGTCTCCTTTTGCCTTCAATCTCTCCCAGCATCAGGGTCTTTTTCAATGAGTTGGCACTTCGCATCACGTAGCCAAAGCATTGGAGCTTCAGCTTCAGCATCAGTCCTTCCAATAAGTATTCAGGGTCGATTTCTTTTAGGATTGACTGGTTTGATCTCCTCGCTGCTCAAGGGACTCTCAAGAGTCTTCTCCAGCACCATAGTTTGAAAACATCAGTTCTTTGGTGCTCAGCCTTGTTTGTGGTCCAACACTCACATCCATACATGACTACTGGAAAAACCATACCTTTGACTTTATACACCTTTGACAGCAAAGTGATGTCTCTGCTTTTAAATATGCTGCCTATTTTTGTGATAACTTCCCTTCCAAGGGGCAAGTGTCCTTTAATTTCATGGCTGCAGTTGAAGTCTGCAGTGATTTTCAAGCCCAAGAAAATAAAGTCTGTCATTGTCTCCACTTCTCCTTCTGTTTGCTAGGAAGTGAACTTCTATGCAGAGTNAATATGCTGCCTATTTTTGTGATAACTTCCCTTCCAAGGGGCAAGTGTCCTTTAATTTCATGGCTGCAGTTGAAGTCTGCAGTGATTTTCAAGCCCAAGAAAATAAAGTCTGTCATTGTCTCCACTTCTCCTTCTGTTTGCTAGGAAGTGAACTTCTATGCAGAGTACATCATGAGAAATGCTGAGCTGGAAGAAGCACAAGCTGGAATCAAAATTGCTGGGAGAAATATCAATAACCTCAGATATGCAGATGACATCACTCTTAGGGCAGAAAGTGAAGAGGAGCTAAAAACAAAAAGCCTCTTGATAAAAGTGAAAGTAGAGAGTGAAAAAGTTGGCTTCAACTTTTGGCTCAACATTCAGAAAATGAAGATCATGGCATCCAGTCCCATCACTTCATTTGAAATAGATAGGGAAACAGTGGAAACAGTGTCAGACTTTATTTTGGGGGGCTCCAAAATCACTGCAGATGGTGACTGCAGCCATGAAATTAAAAGACACTTACTCCTTGGAAGGAAAGTTATGACCAACCTAGATAGCATGTTAAAAAGCAGAGATATTACTTTGCCAACAAAGGTCCGTCTAGTCGAGGCTATGGTTTTTCCTGTGGTCGTGTATGGATGTGAGAGTTGGATTGGGAAGAAAGCTGAGTGCTGAAGAATTGATACTTTTGAACTGTGGTGTTGCAGAAGACTCTTGAGAGTCCCTTGGACTGCAAGGAGAGCCAACCAGTCCATCCTCAAGGAGATCAGTCCTGGGTGTTCATAGGAAGGACTGATGCTGAAGCTGGAATCTCCAATACTTTGGCCACCTCATGCGAAGAGTTGACTCATTGGAGAACACCCTGATGCTGGGAGGGATTGGGAGGAGGATGAGAAGGGGATAACAGAGGATGAGATGGCTGGATGGCATCACTGACTCGATGGACACGAGTTTGGGTGAACTCTGGGAGTTGGTGATGGACAGGGAGGCCTGGCATGTTGCGATTCATGGGGTAGCAAAGAGTCAGACATGACTGAGCAACTGAACTAAACTGAACTGAACTGATGGGACCAGATCCATGATCTTATTCTTTTGAATGTTGAGTTTTAAATCCTCTTTCACTTTCATCAAGAGGCTCTTTAGTTCCTCTTCCTTTTCTGCCTGGAGAGTGGTATCATCTAATTATTTGAGATTGTTGATATTTCTACTGGAAAACCTGATTCCAGCTTGGGCTTCATCCAGCCAGTATTTTGCATGATGTACTCTGCATAGAAGTTAAATAAACATGGTGACAATATACAGCCTTGTCTTACTGCTTTCCCAATTTGGAATCGGTCTATTGTTCCATTTCTAGTTCTAACTGTTGCTTCTTGACCTGTATACAGGTTTCTCAGGAGGCAGGTTAGGTGGTCTGGTATTGCCATTTTCCACAGTTTGTGGTGATGCATTCAAAGGCTTTAGTATAGTCAGTGAAGCAGAAGCAGATGTTTTTCTGGAATCCCTTGTTTTCTCTATGATTCAAAGAATGTTGGCAATTTGATCTCTTGTTCCTCTGCCTTTACTATAGCCAGCTTGTACATCCGAAAGTTCTTGGTTCACATACTACTGAAGCCTAACTTGAAGGATTTTGAGCATTACCTTGCTAGCCTGTGAAATGAATGCAATTGTACAACAGTTTAAACATTTTCTGGCATTGCCCTTCTCTTGAATTGAAATGAAAACTGACCTTTTCCAGTCCTGTGGTCACCACTGAGGTTTCCAAATTTGCTGACATATTGAGTGCAGCACTTTAACACCATCATCTTTTTTGGATTTTAAGTAGCTCAGCTGAAATTTCATCACCTCCACTACCTGTGTTCATAGTAATGCTTCTTAAGACTCACTTGACTTCACACTCCAAGATGTCTGGCCCTAGGTGAGTGACAATATCATTGTGGTTTTCTGTGTATTCTTTTATAAAATATAGTTCTTAAAAAAATTTAGGTTTTTTTAAAAGACTTAAAAAAAATATAGTTCCTCTGTATATTCTTGCCACCTCTTCTTAATCTCTTCTGCTTCTTTTAGGTACTTACTCTTTCCACCCTTTATCATGGCTATCCTTGCATGAAGTGTTCCCTTGATATCTCCAATTTTCTTGAGATTTCTAGTTTTTCCTATTCTGTTTTTCCTCAATTCCTTTGCATTACTGGTATAAAAGAAATTATAAGAATACCCACCTCCTACAGTTGTTATGGAGATTAAATCAGGTAACACCCTTAAAGTTCTTGGAACAGTGCTTGTACATTTCATTTACCTAAAAGACTTTGCTATCCATCCATCATCATCACCACCACCTTTATTATTTTTACACCGCACACTGTTCTGTTGAATTGTGGCATAAAAAGCTCTATGTAGGCTTCTCCCTATAGGTCTGCTCTGAACACTACAAAACATACTGTAGCACACCTGCACATATAATGTCAACTTCAGTCTTTCAACCTGGTCTTATTACTAAATTATACCTTGTCCACTAATGTATGATATCTCAAGAAGAAAACTACTTTTTTCTTGCTTGGGTCATCTACTGCCGTCAATTTCCTATCATCTATGATATTGTCAAAACGTTTTTCTTTTTATACGACTGATTAGGAAAATCTGGCTTTCTAATTCTTGATGGACACACTTTCTATGAAGTGCACTTAGTACATGTTTGGTCTGCCTACCTTTTGGTGGGTTTCCCACATTCCCACTGAAGCTGGAGTGGTCCCACCCATCCCCAGACCTCTACGGCACAGCAAGGTCTAAGGTTAGCAGAGGGAGTCAAGAATGAAATAGTTCTGTTTCGTATCTCATGGAAGGTTTTATTCCTCTTTTGAAATTATTGACTAAGAAACAGAGTAAGCTGTGTCTTAAAATCTAGTGAAAATATTTGTTGTGGATTTTTGTATAATGGTGGTCTCCTAATTCAAGTCCAAAATGATTATTTTCAAAATCCCAGTCTTTCTTCTGAGATTGCCTCTTGCCTATCTTAACAAACCTGCTTGACAGATTCTGGGTAAGCCCTCCTTGGTACTGTTGTTATGGAACAGAGCACAGAGGATACTGCTTGGGCTATATTCTACCTTCTCTATACTGATGCATGCTGGCAATTCTTTAGGTGAAATCCGACCCATCAACCTTTGCAGAGAATATTTTGACAAGCTTGCAATTCACAACACATGAGCCTGATGATGGATGTGAAGCTTCTGTGTGAAAGCTGTCAGTCCCATCTTTTGACAGTTTATACGTGGGAAAAACTGAGTTTTGAGAGTCTCATCTAATTTTCTAGTCACTGCATTTACTAATATTTTTGTGGTTACAGTTAAAGATAGTTCCGTGGATTTTTAAACTGAAAAGTGTTTTGTATAAAGACAATAAAAGCAGGAGTAATTGCTGCAAATTCCCAGAATACATTCGCTGAAGTCTTAACATTTTAAAAATAGAATCATATTAAGAAATTCTGGTAGAGTAACTAAAATTCCTGATATAAGCACAATACAATTCTAAACCAAAGTTGATTTATATTTGATGATAGAAACCAATAAATGTACCAGGAAAAGATACATGCTGAGAAGGCAGTTCAGTCTTTTTTACTTTCCTCTCAAGGAATCTCCTTGGGTTGTGCTATTTTTGGAGTGACATTCTGCTTACACCAGAGGAACTCAGATGCACCAGGATGGAGCCTCCCTTGCTGTGGTATGGCCTCCTGTATCTTCACTTCACCACGTTCAGCTATTGGCAACCTTATCTTCTCCACAGAAGGTAATTACTTGTCAGAGGATGCCTGGTTCCCCATCTCCCTCTGTATTGATTGTGACCGTGGAATTTGCATGAGAACTTTCAAGGGCTTTTGGGTGTTAAAACTTAATTTAATTGCTTGGTTCATTTCATTGAAAAGAAGCCAAGAGTACCATCACCTGGGTACACAAGAGAGTCATCTGGGGAGCTTTTAGGAATGATTCATGGCTTCCTTCCCCACCTACAACTTTCTGATTCAGTTAGAATCCAGGTATCAGCACTTTAAGAAATCTCACCCAAGAGATTCTGCTATAGTGTTAGGATTGAGAACTCTGCAGGCTGGAAAGAGAAATGTACAACAGAGTTTTTAATGGCCCTTTCCTAATTCCTAGACTTGGTTCTATAAACCTCTTGAATCTGAGCATTTATTAAAAGTTTTTAAATGGGAGTGGGGAGGGGAGTCGGGATTGGGAGCTCATGTACACTCATGGCTGATTCATGTCAATATATAGCAAAATGAATACAGTATTGTAAAGCAAAACAAACTAAAAAAAAAAATTTAAATTAAAAAAAAAGAGTTTGAAAAAAATTATTAAGTATAGATCCCTTAAAAGTACAAGTATAGAAAACTGAGGTCTGTAAGACATGCTACATCTAAATAGCCTTAAGGAGTTATCTTAGAAGTAATATCCTACAAAAGTCAAGACACACTGCCATCATTACAAAACACTAAAAATAAGACTAAGTGATCTATTTGTTAGCTACAAGTGTGTGAGATCACTTTTACTGAAAAATGAGGGATGATATTTTTACTAATTCTCTGAGAACAGATGTAAGCTCCCAACAGTCTGAAATTCAGATAGACCAGTACCTCTTGGACTACAAGAAATACTACCTCAAATGGAGAAATCCATGTCAAGGAATTTGACAAGATAAATGCTCTTTGCCAATCACGCCACAAAATAAGTTCTATGTCTGCAAGTGGTGTGTTTAGTTTACCTATTTTCTTCTGTCAACAGCTGTCTTTGCATGACTTGAACCACCAAGAAAGTAGCAGACTCAGAGATCCCTTGGGAAGATATGGATTTGATTTAATATCTCACAACCCATAATTGTGGATTACCCACCTGTCCCTGGAAAGAGAGCAACAGCTTTCCCTCTAGTACATATAGTCCTGTGCATGGATGGCTCACACAGCATTAGTGGAATAACATACAACTACCATGAAGAAAATAACACGTATGCAGATGGAATTTTAAATGGAGAAATTACCATCACCTTGTGGGCTCATGACAGTGAAGTACAACAGCTTTGTATGATGCCCCAGTCTTGACTCTAATTGCTCAGCAACTAGGCTGCCCAGGGTGATGAAAAGAACAGATGCCAAAGGGCAATGGAACTGAAATGGAACTGAGTATGATCTTTTAAGGAACTAGAGAAAACTGAAAGACCCTTTGTCATTCTGCTTTGAGTTACAGGGAAGAAACCCTCTCCTTGCCCCACTTCCCTTCATTCATGCGTCTGATGGTTATCGTGGCCTCTCATATGCCAGAGTTTTGGGTACACATGTGAGGGAGTTTAGTTCTTCCTGGCACCTAGCCCTCCTGCCATAATAAACAGAAGCTGCTTTATAAGACTGGCTGCTATTTTTTTTTTTAACGTGAAACATCTTCATCAATCACACAAGGATTGCTAAGCTCACTCCCACAACTTTAAATAGAAATATTGTTCTTCTTGACAAATAATCACTGAAGACTTGCTATATACCACATTGTTCTAAGTACCAAAAACACTTTGATGTGAAAGTCGTTCAGCCATGTGCGACTCTTTGCAGCCCCGTGGACTGTAGCTTGCCAGGCTCCTCTGTCCGTGGAATTCTCCAGGCAAGTATACTGGAGTGGCTAGCCGTGTCCTCCTCCAGGGGATCTTCCCAACCAAGGGGTCAAACCCAGGTCTCCTGCATTGCAGGTGGATTCTTTACCGTCTGAGCCACCAGGGAAGCCCAAGAGTACTGGAGTGGGTAGCCTATCCCGTCTCCAGAGAACTTCATGACCTAGGAAATGAACCAGGGTCTCCTGCATTGCAGGCTGATTCTTTACCAGCTGAGTTACCAGGGAAGCCACCCCCACCCCCTCACCACAAAACAAACAAACAAACATGCAAACAAAGAAACTTTACCATATAGAAAATTAAAGGTCATAAAATGAAAATTTGAAATTATACAAAATTCACTTCATGATTTAATGAACTATAAATGATGGCTTTGCTTCATCTATTTCTTCAATGATTCTAGCTCCCTCCATCCCATCTTATTCCAAGCTATTCACCTATTACAGCATTATACATCAAGCAGTCTAATTCATCCTTCATTTTTATATAGTGATTGAGTGTTGTTGTTGTGCAGTCTCACAGTCATATCCAAATCTGTGACCCCATGGACTGCAGCATGCCAGGCTTCCTGGTTCTTTATTATCTCCCAGAGTTTACTGCAACTCATGTCCATTAACTTGGTGATGCCATCCAACCATCTCCTCCTCCGTTGCTCCTTTCCCCTTCTGCCTTCAGTCTTTCCTAGCATCAGAGACTTTTCCAATAAGTGGGATCTTCCCATCAGGTGGCCATACTGTTGGAGCTTAGCTTCAGTGTCGGTTCTTCCAATAAATATTCAGGGTTGATTTCCTTTAGGATTGATTGGTTTGATCTTCTTGTTGTCCAAGGGACTCTCAAGCATTAGTTCTTCAGCGCTCAGTCTTCTTTATGGTCCAACTCTCACATCCAACACATGACTAATGGAAAGAGCAGAGCTTTGACTATATAGACCTTTGACAGAAAAGTGATGTCTCTGCTTTTCAATACACTGTCTAGGTTTGTCACAGCTTTCCTTCCAAGGAACAAGTGTCCTTTAATTTCATGGCTGCAGTCACTGTTCACAGTGGTTTTGGAGGCCAAGAAATAAAATCTGTCACTGTTATCAATTCTTCCCCTTTGATTTGCCATGAAGTGATGGGACCAGATGCCATGATCTTTGTTTTTTGAATGTTGAGTTTTAAGCCAAGTTTTTTCACTATCTTCTTTCACCCTCTTCAAGAAGGTCTTAATTCCTCTTCACTTTCTGCCATTAGAGTGGCATCATCTGAATATTTGATATTGTTGATATTTATCCTGGCAATCTTGATTCCAGATTGTTATTTATCTAGCTCTGCATTTTGCATAATGTACTCTGCATAGAAATTAAATATCAGGCTGACAATATACAGCCATGACAAACTCCTTTCTCAATTTTGAATTAGTCCACTGTTCCATGTTCAGCTCTAATTGTTGCCTCTTGTCCTGCATATAGATTTCTCAGGAGGCAGGTAGGGTGGTCTGGCATTCCCATCTCTTTAAGAATTTTCCACAGTTTGTTGTGATCCACACAGTCAAAGGCTTNGTTTCTCATGATGTACTCTGCATATAAGCTAAATAAGCACGGTGACAATATACAGCCTTGACATACTCTTTTCCCGATTTGGAACCAATCTGCTGTTCAATGTCCACTTCTAACTGTTGCTTCCTGACCTGACTACAGATTTCGCAGGAGGCCAGTTAGGTGGTCTGGTATTCTTATCTCTTGAAGAATGTTCCACAGTTTGTTGTGGTCCACACAGTATGAAAACTGACCTTTTCCAGTCCTGTAGCCACTGCTGAGTTTTCCAAATTTTCTGGCGTATTGAGCACAGTATTTTCACAGCATTATTCTTTTAGGATTTGAAATAGCTGAGCTGGAATTCCATTACCTCCACTATCTTTGTTCCTAGTGATGCTTCCTAAGGCCCATTTACCTTTGCATTCCAGGATGTCTGGCTCTAGGTGAGTGATCAGACCATTGAGGTTATCTGGGTCATGAAGATCTTTTTTGTATAGTTCTTCTGGGTATTCTTACCACCTCTTCTTAGTATTCTGCTTCTGTTAGGTCCATACAATTTCTGTCCTTTATTGTGCCTATCTTTGCATGAAATGTTACCTTGGTATCTCTAATTTTCTTGAAGAGATCTCTAGTCTTTCCCATTCTATTGTTTTCTTTGATTTCTTTGATCAATGAGGAAGGCTTTCTTATCTCGCCTTGCAATTGTTTGGAACTCTGCATTCAAATAGATATATCTTTCCTTTTCTCCTTTGCTTTTCCCTTCTCTTCTTTTTACAGCTTTTTTAAGCCCTCCTCAGACAACCACTTTGCCNTTCTATTGTTTTCTTTGATTTCTTTGATCAATGAGGAAGGCTTTCTTATCTCGCCTTGCAATTGTTTGGAACTCTGCATTCAAATAGATATATCTTTCCTTTTCTCCTTTGCTTTTCCCTTCTCTTCTTTTCACAGCTTTTTTAAGCCCTCCTCAGACAACCACTTTGCCTTTCTGCAGTTCTTTTTCTTGGGGATGATCATGATCACAGCCTCCTGTACAATGCCATGAACCTCTGTCCATAGTTCTTCAGGCACTAGGATAGATAAGATCTATCAGATCTAATCCCTTAAATCTATTTGTCACTTCCACTGTATAGTCATTAGAGATTTGATTTAGGTCGCAGCTGAGTGGTCTAGTGATTTTCCCTACTTTCTTCAATTTAAATCTAAATTTGGTAATAAGGAGTTCATGATCAGAGCCACAGTGAGCTCCCGCTCTTGTTTTTGCTGACTGTATAGAGTTTCTCCACTTTTGGCTGCAAAGAATATAATCAATCTGATTTTGGTATTGACCATCTGTTGATATCCATGCGTAGAGTCTTCTCTTGTGTTGTTGGAAGAGGGTGTTTCTATGACCAGTGCATTCTCTTGGCAGAATTCTATTAGCCTTTGCCGTGCTTCATTCTGTACTCAAAGGCCAAACTTGTCTGTTACTCCAGGGATCTCTTGACTTCCTACTTTTGCATTCCAGTCCTCTATAATGAAANTTTTTTTTTTTTTTTTGGTGTTTCACTTCTTTTCTCAGTCTTTTGTAGGGCCTCCTCAGACAACCACTTTGCCTTCTTGCACCTCATTTTCTTTGGTATGGTTTTGGTCATCATCTCCAGTACAATGTTACGAACCTCTGTCCATAGTTCTGCAGGCACTCTGTCTACCAGATCTAATCCCTTGAATCTATCTGTTACCTTCACTGTATAATCATAAGAGATTTGATTTAGGTTACATTTTAATGACCTAGTGGTTTTCCTGACTATCTTCAACTTACCTCTGAATTCTGCAACAAGGAGCTGATGATCTGAGGCACAGTCAGCTCCAAGTCTTGTTTTTACTGACTGAATAGAGCTTTTCCATCTCAAGCAGATTGTGTTGCAAATAACACAATCAATCTGATTTTGATATTGACCATTTGGTGATGTCCCCATGCAGAATCTTCTCTTATGCTGTTGGACAAAGATGTTTGATCTGACCAGTGTGTTCTCTTGACAAATCTCTGGTAGCCTTCACCCTGCTTCATTTTGTACTATAAGGACAAACTTGCCTGTTACTCCAAGTATCTCTTTACTTCCTCTTTTTGCATTCCAATCCTCTATATGGCTGAGTAATATTTCGTTGTGTGTGTGTGTATATATATATATATAAAATCTTCTTTAACCCTTCATCTATTAAATGAACATTTAACTTGCTTCCATGTTCTGACTATTGTAAATAGTGCTGCAATGAACCCTGGAGTACATGTGTCTTTTTGATTTATGGTTTTCTCGGGGTATATGTCAAGTGGTGGGATTTCTGGGTCATATTGTAGGTTATTGTTTGGGTATTTAGGGAATCTCCATGCTGTCCTCCACAGTGGCAGTGTCAATTTATACCCCCACCAACAGAGTAAGGGAGTTCCCTTTTCTCCACACTCTCTCCAGCACTTATTATCTGCAGATATGTTGATGATGGCCGTTCTGACCAGTGTGAAGTGGTATCTCATTATAGTTTGATTTGCACTTCTCTAATAGTGAGGGATGTTCACAACTTTTCATGTGCTTTTTGCCCATCTGTATATCTTCTCTGGAGAGATGTCTATTTAGGTCTTCTGCCCTTTTTGATTGAGTTGTTTGCTTTTTTGATATTGAGCTCCAGAATCTGTTTGTATATTTTGGAGATTAATCTTTTGCTGTTGTTTCATTTGCAAATATTTTCTCCCAGTCTGAGGGTTGTCTTTTTGTCTTATTTATGGTTTCCTTTGCTTTGCAGAAGCTTCTAAGTTTAATTATGTCCCATTAAAGCACTTTTTAAAAATTTTAATTGCTTTAGGAGGTGGGTCAAAAAAAATCTTCGTGGTTTAAGTCAAAGAATGTTTTTCTATGTTTTCCTTTAAGAATTTTATAGTGTTGGGTGTTACACTGAGTTCTTTAATCCATTTCAAGTTTATTTTTGTGTATGATTTTAGGGAATGTTCTCATTTCGTTCTTTTCCAAAAATTTCCAGATTTTCCAGCACCACTTATTGAAGAGGCTTTTTTCTCCATTGTATATTCTTACCTCCTTTGTCACATGTTAAGTGACCATAGGTAGAGGGTTTATCTCTGAGCTTTCTATCCTGTACCATTGGTCTATATTTGTTTTTGTGCCAGTGTAGTTTGAAGTTAGGGAGCCTGATTTCTCCAACTCCATTTTTCTTTCTCAAGATTACTTTCACTACTTGGGATCCTTTGTGCTTCCATACAAACTGTAAAAATTTTTGTTCTAATTCTGTGAAGAATGCCCTTGGTAATTTGACAGGGATTGCATTGAATCTGCAGATTGTTTTGGGTAATATTTTCGTTTTCACTATATTGATTCTTCTAATCCAAGAACATGGTATGATTCACCATCTGTTTGTATTCTTGTTGATTTATTTAATCAGTGTCTTAATAGTTTTCAGAGTACAGGTCTTGTGCTTCCTTAGGTAGGTTTATTTCTAGGTATTTTATTCCTTTTGTTAAAGTGACAGATGAGATCCTTTCCTTAATTTCTCTTTCTGCTCTTTCTTTATTACTGTATAGAAATGCAAGAGGTTTTTGTGTATTAATTTTGTTCCTGCAAATTTACCAGATTCATTGATGAGCTCCAGTAGTGTTCTGCTGGCATCTTTCAGTTCAGTTCAGTTCAGTTCAGTCACTCAGTCGTGTCTGACTCTTTGCGACCCCATGAATTGCAGCACACCAGGCCCCCTGTCCATCACCAACTCCTGGAGTTCACCCTCAGACTCGCATTAGCATCTTTAGGATTTTCTAAATATAGAAACATGTCATTTGTAAGCAGTGACAGTTTTACTTCTTCTTTTCCAATTTGCATTACTTTTATTTCTTTTTCTTATCTGATTGTCATTGTTAGGACTTCCAAAACTATGTTGAATAAGTGTTGAGAGTGGACATCTTTGTTCCTAATTTTAAGAGAAATACTGTCAGTGTTTCACCATTGAGAATGATGTTTGCTGTGGGTTTCTTGTATATGGCTCACATTATGTTGAAGTAGTTTCCCTCTATGGGCACTTTCTGCAGAGTTTTGTTTTTTTGTCATAAAAGGCATTTGAATTTTACCAAAAGCTTTTTCTGCAGCTATTGAGATGATCATATGGTTTGTACACCTTAATTTGTTAATATGGCATATCANATGGCTCACATTATGTTGAAGTAGTTTCTCTCTATGGGCACTTTCTGCAGAGTTTTGTTTTTTTGTCATAAAAGGCATTTGAATTTTACCAAAAGCTTTTTCTGCAGCTATTGAGATGATCATATGGTTTGTACACCTTAATTTGTTAATATGGCATATCACGTTGATTGATTTGCAAATATTGAAGAATCCTTGCTTTCCTGGGATAAACCTCACTTGATCATGGGGTCTGATCCCTTTAATCTGTTGTTGGATTCTGTTTGCTAGTATTTTGTTGGGGATTTTTACATCTATGCTCATCAGTGACATTGGTCTATAATTTTCTTCTTTGTGTGTGATACTTTTGTCTGGTTTTGGTACCAGAGTGATGGTGGCCTTGTAGAACAAATTTGGGTTACTCCTTCTGCAATTTTTTATAAGTTTGAGAAAGATAGGTGTTAGCTCACATTTGAATGTTCGATAGAAATTGCCTGTGAAGCCATCNATGCTCATCAGTGACATTGGTCTATAATTTTCTTCTTTGTGTGTGATACTTTTGTCTGGTTTTGGTACCAGAGTGATGGTGGCCTTGTAGAACAAATTTGGGTTACTCCTTCTGCAATTTTTTATAAGTTTGAGAAAGATAGGTGTTAGCTCACATTTGAATGTTCGATAGAAATTGCCTGTGAAGCCATCCAGCTTTTGTTTGTTGGAAGACTTTAGTTATAGTTTCAAATTACTTATGATTGTTCTGTTTTATATTTTCTAATTCTTCCTGGTTCAACTTTGGAAAGTTGTACTGCTCCAAGAGTTTGTCCATTTCTGCCAGGTTGTCCATTTTACTGGCATATATTTGCTTGTAGTAGCCTCTTATGATCTTTTGTATTTCTAGAGTGTAAATTGTGATTTCTCCTTTTTCATTTCTAATTTTATTAATTTGAATTATCTCTTTGTTTTTCTTGAGGATTCTGGCTAAAGGTTTATCAGTTTTATCTTCTCAAAGAACTCATTTTTGTTGATCTCTGCTCTTATTTTTAAATTTATTTATTGATTTGTTTCTATTTCACTTATTTCTGCTCTAATTTTTATGATTTCTTTCCACTGACTTTGAGTTTTCTTCATTTTTCTTTCTATAGTTCCTTTAGGTATAAGGTTGCATTGTTTATTTGAGGTTTTTATTATTTCTTGAGGTGAGATTGAATTGCCCTAAACTTCCATCTTAGAACTGCTTTTATTGTGTCCCATAGGTTTTGGGTCATCATGTTTTCATTGCCATTTGTTTCTATGTATTTTTATTTCATCTTTAATTTCTTCAGTGATGTCTTGGTTATTTAGCAGTGTACCACTTAACCTCATGTGTTAAGGATTTTTAGTTTTCTTTTTTCCTATACTTTATTTCTAATCACATAGATCTGTGGTCTGAAAAGATGCTTGATATAATTTCAATTTTCTTAAATTTTAGAAACTTGATTTTTGAGGCAAGATGTTGTCTATCCTGGAGAGCATTCCATGTACACTTGGGATTGAATGTCCTATAAATAGCAATTAAATGTATGTGGTCTATTGTGTCATTTAAAGTTTGTCTTTCCTTATTCAATTTCTGCTAGATGATCCATCCATTGATGTAATTGGGCTGTTAAAGTCCTTCACTATTATTATGTTTCCATTTTTATGATTATTAGCATATGCCTTATGTATCATGGTTCTTTTATGTTGGATACATTAATATTTATTGTTGTTTTATTTTCTTCCTGGACTGAGCCCTTGATCATTATGTAGTATCCTTCCGTATCTCTGTAATATTCTGTAAAGTGTATTTTATAGGATATTAGTATTGCTACTCCAATTTTGTCTTGATTTCCATTTGCCTGGAGTGTCTTTTTCCACCCCTGCACTTTCAGACTGTCTGTGGCCCTAGGTCTGAAGTGGGTCTCTTATAGGCAGTGTATACACAGGCCTTGTTTTTGTGTCCCTTCATCCTGTCTGTGTCTTTTGGTTGAGGCATTTAATCCACTTACATTTAAGGTAATGATCCATAAGTNTTTCATTCTGCAGAAAAATATAAATATATATAATAGTATAAATAATATAAATTTTGTCCAGTGCATGCCTAATTGCCTTGGAAAGAAAAGCAGAGGTGCCGTTTTGTTACTAGGGAAATACAACTTAGGTGCCATTTTGTTGCTAGGGAAATACAACTTTCCCCAACAGACTGGTGGAATAAAATATTTTCAGAGGTCTGGGGACTAGCACTAACTTTTATGTTGCCAGAAGTAATTATGACTGAGTAAGTAACAGGGAAGTACTGAGGAGTAATTTTTCCTCCTCTCAAAGTATCTATTTTTGAAATGCTATCAACACATAACATTTTCTAAAATCTTTTCTTTCTCTTTATTTTGATGATCAAGTCTTCTTAAGTAGAAGACATAATAGTGTTTTATTAGCCTCATGTATGGAAAAGGCAGTGTTGTTATATCTCCATTGGAAATTATACCAGCTTAAAATATAGTTTTCAGGTATGGACTTCTTCACTTATCCAGTACAAGCACAATGTGAAAAACATCAGATTAAACTTGCAAAATTTATCAAGTTTGATTATGCTAATTTTTAAAATAGAAATAACAGAATATCCCCAAAATATATATATGTGGGGTTAGCAAGAGAGTGATTCTTCGGTACTTACATTCAGTTCTGTAGCTATTACCATAGACTTTACTGCCATTAGCTGAATCATGCTACCTCTGCACTCTGCAATATGATAGCCACTAGCCACACCTGGCTATTTAAATTAAAATTAATTAAAATTAAACAACATTAAAAATTCAGTTCCCCTGCCACACATTTTAAGTGTTCAATAAACACATGTGACTAGAAGCTACCATATTGGGCAGAACAGATAAAGAACATTTATCACCATGGTGAGTTTTGTTGGCGAGTTCAATTATACCAGCCAGATGTCAGTCGGAAGCATTGGATTTATCTCTGTGCTCTTTTGAGGATTGCTTTGGAGTGGTTAGCACTTTTCTCTATCATTATAGAAGTGTTTTATCATCTTTATAAATTACACAGTTGATGAACTGACGTGGGGTCCATGAGGAGCTCTGAATGCACAGGAAGCAAACAGCTTCAGTTTTTGTGCAGACCCATACAGTGGAGCTCAGTTAAAAATGCCTTTCCACCTGCTCATTGGCTCTGCACAACTGAGAAGGGAAATAGGTTTCTACATTATTCCCTAAGTCCACTCATCCAGGCAGTCACCCTCTCCCCTTAGCCCACCCATACACCTAGTTTGCTCTCCTTAATAAGACATAGCAGACAAATTGTGCCATGTTGTCAAAATGCCAAACCTATGAGTTACACTGATACTTTTTAAGTCAGTTTTTTTTTTTTTCAAGAAATTAAAATACCAAATGAGCTTGTTTTCATAAGTGGGCGACCTTGATCAGACCCGAGGTACTGGTGTGTTGAGGACACAGGGCTGGATGGTCATGGGCATTTTACTATTTGGAGAGTAGTCTTGGATTTGAAAGGGTGGAGACTGAACTGCCAGAGCCCGTGTGCTGTTAGAGGGAAGGAAAAATGGTGAGGTGGTTTGTATAGCGTCAGGCAGCACCACCAAAGTCAACCTCCTGTGGGGTCAGGACAGCTGCACACCTAAGCACTGGGCTTTCCTGGGAGGAATTCCATATAGAGAGTGTGGATGGACTCAATGGAGATGATCAGTAGGACAGATGGGGACACCATCATGTTACAATGGTTTATCCGAGACACAGGCAAACACTGCTAGACACTGCAGCTACTTTGTTCTTCCCTAGGGTCTCAAGGTCATTCAGTTTGGCCTCTTGGATCCCTTGAGACTGACATGCTACATGTTAATAAGGAATGTGTGGCCAGTTAGGTGGACTCTCCCTGTTCTGTACTCCATAACTTGGGTCTTTGGAGTTGTAGATAATAATGGGGAAGTTCTTAAAAAAAAAAAACTAAAGAAATAGAAAACAAATATGAATTGCTCAGAGAGGTGCCCACATAGTAACACTGACCAGGCATGACCTCACTCCCTCAGGCTCAGCTCCCCAAGCCTAGGGTGTCCTGGGCTTTACCCACGGCACAGACTCCCTGCTTCACCATGTCCAGTAAAGTCATAGCTGTCATGTGCACAAGATTGTCTCAGGCGCAATCTCAGAGGAGGTGAAAGTAGAAAGTGAAAATGTAACGTGTCAGTCAGTTGGTTGTATCCAACTCTTTGTGACCCCATGGACTTTAGCCTGCCAGTGTCCTCTGTCCATGAGATTTTCCAGGAAAGTACTGTAGTGGGTTGCCATTCATGTTTCCAAGTTAGAAGCTGCTACTTAAATATGGATTTAGAATAAGGCCAGTTTGTTAAAGGGCTCAAATGCATAATGAAGTTCAGATCTTTGAGAGGGAGAATCTGACTTTAGAAATATTTATTAAATTCCTGATATAACGTTCTTTTCCCTAGAAAGACTGCCTATCTAAAGGAATTTATATTCCATTTCACTTACCCAACTTCCTGTTCACCATGGGAAAGACTCCAAGTCCAGTCTCTAGGGAACTCCCTGCCCAACTATACATTTGAAGACATATNTTCCTGATATAACGTTCTTTTTCCTAGAAAGACCGCCTATCTAAAGGAATTTATATTCCATTTCACTTACCCAATTTCCTGTTCACCATGGGAAAGACTCCAAGTCCAGTCTCTAGGGAACTCCCTGCCCAACTATACATTTGAGGACATATTGATGCCTGTCTCCTGATATAACTAAAGCAATGTATTAGTACATCTGGAGTTACTCAGGAGTACTTTGGAGAAATATAACATTAAAAAAATAAAACATTTTAATTAAAAATTTATTAAAAAGATGAAAGTATTTTCTCGAAGATTAGGAACAAGATGAGGATATTCACTGTCACCACTTTTATTCAACCTAGTTTTGAAAGTCCTAACCACAGCAATCAGAGAAGAAAGAGAAATAAAAGGAATCCAAGATGGAAAGGAAGAAGTAAAACTATCACAATTTTCAGATGACATGATACTACATGTAGAAAATTCTAAAGATGTCACCAGAAAGCTACTAGAATTCATCAATGAATTTAGGAAAATTGCAAGTTATAAGGTTAATATACAGAAACCTGTTGCATTTCTATACACTAACAACAAACTACCAGAAGGAGAAATTAAGGAGACAATTCCATTTACATTGCATCAAAAAGAATAAAATACCTCTGAATAGACCTACTCAGAGAAGTAAAGATCTATACTCAGAAAATTATAAAACGCAGATGAAAAAAACAGATGGAAAGATATACTGTGTTCTTGAATTGGAAGAACTAATATTGTTAACATGATCGTACTCCCCAAGGCAGTGTATAGATACAAAGCAATCAAAACACCACTGACTTTTTTTCACAGGACTAGAACAAATACTTAATTTGTATGGAAACATGAAAGACACCAAATAGCCAAAACAATATTGAGAAATAAGAATAGAGCTGGAGGAATCACAAGTCTTGACATCAGAATATACTATAAAGCTACAGTAATCAAAACAGTATGGTACTAGCATAAAAACAGACACATAGATCAATGGAAAGAATAGAGAGCCCAGAAATAAACCCATGTATTATGGTCAATTAATTTATGAGAAACAAGGCAAGAATATATAATGGAGGAAAGACAGCCTCTTCAATAAGTGGTTGGACAGCTACATGTAAAAGAATGAAATTAGGACATTTTCTAGCCCCACATGAAAAAATAAACTCAAAATGGGTTAAAAATCTAAATGTAAGACCAGATACCATAAAACTCCTGGAGGAAAACATCAGCAGAACACTCTTTGACATAAATGTTAGCACTATTTAGAGGGATAGGGGAGGTGGAAATCTGTTTCCTAAAGCAAAGGAAGTAAAAACAAAAATAAATAAATGGAACCTAAATAAAATTAAAAGCTTTTGCACAGCAAAGGAAACAAAACAAAACAAAAAGCCAACCTACAGAATGGGGTAAAATATTTACAAATGAAATGATGGATAAAGGGTTAATTTTCAAAATATTAAAACTCAACATTCAAGAAACTAAGATCATGGCATCCAGTCCCATCACTTCATGGCAAATAAGTGGGGAAACAATGAAAACAGTGACAGACTTTATTTTCTTGGGTTCTAAAATTACTGCAGATGGTGACTGCAGCCATGAAATTGGAAGACGCTTGCTTCTTGGCAGGAAACCTATGAAAAACCTAGACAGTGTGTTGAAAAGCAGGGACATTACTCTGCCAACAAAGGTCCATATAGTCAAGGCTATGGTCTTCCCAGTGGTCGCATATGGTTGTGAGAGCTGGACTGTAAAGAAGGCAGAGCACCAAAAAATAGATGCCTTCCAACTGTGGTGCTGGAGAAGAGTCCTGAGAGTCCCTTGGACACCAAGATCAAACAATCGGTCTTAAGGGAAATCAATCATGAATACATGGTGGAAGGACTGATGCTGAGGCTGAAACTCCAGTATTTTGGTCATCTGAAGAGAACAGATGATTCATTGGAAAAGTTTCTGATGCTGAGAAAGACTTATGGCAGAAGGAGGAGAGGGCCTCAGAGGATTGCCGGATGTCATCACCGATGAGATGGACAGGAATTTGGGCAAACTTCAGGAGATGGTAAGAGACAGGGAGGTCTGGTGAGCTGCAGTCCATGGGATCATAAAGAGTCCAACATGACTGGGTGACTGAACAGCAACAACAGATGATCTTAATAAACATTTCCCAAACAGGATATGCAAATGGCCCACAGGCACATGAAAAGATGCTCGACAATGCTAATTATCAGGGACATGCAAATGAAAACTACGAGAGTGGCAGTTCTCTGGTAGTCCAGTGACTAAGACTCGTTTTTTTTTTCATTTTTGTGACCTGGGTTCAACCCCTTGTCAGAGAACTAAGATCCCACAAACTGTATGGCATGGCTAAAAAAACCCACAATGAGATACCACCTCATTTGTTAGAATGGCTATCATCAGAAAGTGCACAAATAACAAATGTTGCCAAGGTTGTGGAGGAAAGGGAACCTTCATACCCTGTTGGTGGGAATGTAAATTGGTGTGGTCCCTGTGGAAATCAGTATGGAGGTTTCTCAAAACACTACAATTTAGAACTATCATATGACCCAGTTTACATTCCATTCCTAGGTATATATATGAAAGAAACAAGAACATTAATTTGAAAAAGTGCACTTCGGTATTCATTGAATTATTTACAATATCCAATATACGGAAGCTACTTAAGTATCCATCAACAGACGAATGGGTAAAGAAACTGTGGTGTGTGTGTGTGTGTGTGTGTGTGTATGCACGTGTGCACACTTGCCTGTGTGCTATAATGTCTGACTCTTTGTAACCACATGGACTGTAGCCTGCCAGGGTCCTCTGTCCATGGAATTTTCCAGGTGATAACATTAGAGTGGGTTGCCATTTCCTACCCCTGGGTATCTTGCCAACCCAGGGATTGAATCCATGTCCCTTGAGTCTCTTGCATTGGCAGGCGGATACTTTATCACTAGTGCCACCTGGGAAGTATATATACACACACAATGGGATGCTACTCAGCCACGAAACAAATGAAATATTGCTTTGCAGCATCATGAATGGACCTAGAGGGTATTAAGCTAAGTGAAGTAAGTCAGATGGGGAAAGACAAATAATGTATGATATCACTTATATGTGGAATCTAAAATACACAACCAACTAGTGAATAAAACAGAAAAGAAATAGCCTCACANACAATGGGATGCTACTCAGCCATGAAACAAATGAAATATTGCTTTGCAGCATCATGAATGGACCTAGAGGATATTAAGCTAAGTGAAGTAACTCAGATGGAGAAAGACAAATAATGTACAATATCACTTATATGTGGAATCTAAAATACACAACCAACTAGTGAATAAAACAGAAAAGAAATAGCCTCACAGATACAGAAACTTGTGGTTACCAGTGGGGAAAGGGAAGGATGAGGGTAAAAATAGGGGTAGGAGATTAAGAGGAACAAACAATTAGGCATAAAATAAGATAAAGGGATATATTGTACACTGCAGGAATATGGTCAATATTTTATAATAACTACAAATGAAGCATAACCTTAAAAGATAGCTAACGCTTCCCCTATGGCTCAGTGGCAAAGAATCTGTGTGNAGGATGAGGGTAAAAATAGGGGTAGGAGATTAAGAGGAACAAACAATTAGGCATAAAATAAGATAAAGGGATATATTGTACACTGCAGGAATATGGTCAATATTTTATAATAACTACAAATGAAGCATAACCTTAAAAGATAGCTAACGCTTCCCCTATGGCTCAGTGGCAAAGAATCTGTGTGCAGTGCAGGAGCCGCAGGATATGCAGGTTTGATCCCTGGGTCAGGAAGATCTCCTGAAGGCAGAAATGGCAGCCCTCTCTAGTATTCTTGCCTGGAGAATCCACTGGACAGAGGAGCCTGACAGGCTACAGTCCATAGGGCCACAAAGAGTCAGNGAAATGGCAGCCCTCTCTAGTATTCTTGCCTGGAGAATCCACTGGACAGAGGAGCCTGACAGGCTACAGTCCATAGGGCCACAAAGAGTCAGACACAGCTGAAGCAACTGAGCAATCATTATATTGGCTTCCCAGATGGCTCAAATGGTAAAGAGTCTGCCAGCCAATGCAGTAGCTGCAATAGACATGGGTTTGTTCCCTGGGTCACGAAGATTACCCGGAGGAGGAAATGGCAACCCACTCCAGTATTCTTGCTGGGATAATCCCATGGATAGAGAAGCATGGCAAGTTACAGTCCAGGGAGTCACAAAGAGTCAGACACGACTGAGCACGAATCACCATATAATACACTCATAACTTGTATAATATTGTATAAAAATTTCTTAAAGAGCAAGTAGAACACCTACGTAATGTGAGGACACATTCATGATATTTATCCCCTCAAAAGAGTGGGCTTTTCTTCCTGTCATTGTGCTTTGATTGTATATTGACCAGGGAAGTATAAGGGCATGTGGAACCTACTTCCTCTGCAGCTTGAGGCCAGCTGGCATCATTCAGGGGTTCTCCCAGCCCACCTGGCCAGAGCTTGTGGCATGTGTGAAACCTGTAGAGCACAGACTGTTTTAACTGTGGCCATCTGATGATATGTCTATGCTGATATGGATATGGAATGTATAACAGATATTCCACTACGAGGATGAAATAATGAGACAAGAGAAAAGGAAAGAGTTGTCAGAGATAAACAGAAGGCAATGGCAAGGCCTTTCTATAGCTTCTGAGATGACTACCACTGACCCACCTTCTCCCAGCAGATCCTTCCCATCACCACCCTGCTCCCAATCATGAGAAAGTCTTCATTCTTCTTGGTTTACACAAAAGTCCCAGGAGCAAGACACCAGCTAGTCTACACTTGTCCTGTGCGGTCAGATTGCTTATCATCAATTCCCTCTAAACCACACAGGTACTTTAGCTAAAAGAACACCTTTTCCACTCCTCCTATCTCCCGTGAAGACCTCCCCTGAAACCCCACCCAAAGACCAAGTCAACTTGGATTAGGAGCTGTGGGCAAGAGGGTGATTTCCACCACCCAAGAGTTCTCTGTGGGGATCCACCTGTTAAGGTCTGGGTTACAAATCCAGGCACTGCTGAAAGACATTGGCACAGCTTCTCCTTTTCCAGATTTCTCTGCTTATTTCCAGATGACCTGTGGTAAGCAAAATAGCAGTTCCCCAAGATGTCTACGTATTCATGCCTGGAACCAGTCACTACATATGGAAAAGGGACTTTGCAGATGTGATTAAGTTAAGGATCTTGGACTTGGATGATCCTGGATTAACTAGGTGAAAACATACTAATTTATAAGGACTTCCATGAATGGTAGAGTTGCCAAACCTCAGCCTCTGTTCCCTGGTCCCAAGTAGAAATGCAGAAACAGAGTTTTGAGGGAAGTAGAAAAGAATAGTTTTATTGCTTTGCCAGACAAAAGGGCCCACAGTGAGCTAATGCTCTCACAACTGTGTGTTCCACCCCGGAGGGAGTGAGAAGCCTTGTAGTGTTCAAGGAGCAGAGCATGGCCAGATCACGGACGTTCCTCCTCTGGTTGGTTGTGAGGTGATTGGGAGTCAGCATCATCAACCCTCTGGTTCTAACTGGCCTGGGATCTACATGTTTGTGAGCAACAATTTTCATCTGGTGAGGTCTGCTTCCTGCAAAGACAACTTAGGAATGTGTGTCAGGCTTTCATCTTTCTGGGAATCATGAGTTCAGTGATCTTTCCATGTGGTGGTTTTTGTAGTCTAAAATGTTACCAGTTCCCCAGCTCAGCAGCTAGTCCTTGTTTCTACATTTTCATGTTTCCCAATTATTAATTCTTGAGTCAGCAATTTAGTTCGAAAGACAAGGACACCAGGGCCTGTACATGGTTTCCAGAATCCTTATAAATTACAGCGGGAAACAGGGGAGTCTGGGTAAAGGAAGAAAATGATAATGGCAGGGTAAGTCTGAGTGATTTAGGGCTATAAACCAAGGAATGTGGGTGGCCTCCAGAAACTGGAAAAGGCAAGAAGTGGATTCTTCCCTAGAGCCTGCAGAAGGCTGGTAGCCCTGCTGACACTTCATTTCAGAGTTGTGATCTCCATAACTGTGAGATCAGAGATTCAAGTTGTCCTAAAGCCACTAATTTTGTGATAATTTGTCAGCAGCTGAAGGAAGCCAATATGAGATTAGCAATGTTTGGTTTGGCTACATAGCCATATGATGAATAATCTACAAAAACTGTGTTAAGTATTTAGTATACAAATCTTGGAAAGTGTTGCTGTTTTTTAAATTATAATGCTGAACTTTGCACGGATAAAGACACAAGGCTCCATGATACAGCAAAACTGTACATGATTGTGGATTAAAAGCCAGGAGATCTAGAGTTCTAGCCCAGCTTGTCAGTGTGACTTGGGACATGTTTTGGAGTCTTTTAGTGTAAACAGTTTTTGAGTAAAATGGAATTTTTCACCAAGGCTGAGTAGAGTAAACACTTAGCTTTTGATGCCTGTGGTTCATATTAAGAGGTAATCTAATGTCAAAAGTTTTTTTTTTTTTGAGTTTTTATACGGTTTATTTGTTCATATTACTTGATCAACAAAGAGTAAGATAAACCAATGACTGAGTGACAAAATACAGTCACTTGTGAAGAATTAACATCTTTTAGTGACACTTTAATAATAATAGTAAAGAAGATTTGACTTTAAAAAATGGTTGACATAAAAGGTCTTTCAACAGAAAGATAATGCAAGACATTGAAATGCCAGATTACAGCTATGGACAGTGGAGAGAATGAAGGTGCAAGGTTGTTCACTGATGTGCTCTTGGAACCAGTATGTACAGCAGGGGAGACCCAAAGGGGCCACCTCATTTTCAGACCTTTCACATCTTGAATGTGCTCTTAAAGTGTCTGCCAAACACAGTAAGAAATATGACAGTGTTTCCCTATGTTAAAAAGAGGAAAGAAGGAGGGGAGGGAGGAAAGAAGAAAGATTTGTTTGGAGTCCTCCCTCCCTTTCTACCTACTGTTGCTGTGTTTGTTCAGTCATGCCTGACTCTTTGCAGCCCATTGGACTATAGCTCTCCAGCCTCCTCTGTACATGAGATTTTTCGGTCAAGAATACTGCAGTGATTGCTATTTCCTTCTCTAGGCAATCTTGCCAGCCCAGGGATCAAGCCCGAGTCTCTTGCATTGCAGGTGGATTCCTACTCGCTGAGCCATCAGGAAAGCTCTTGCTTCATCCCAGAGCAGAGGAACAGTGAGGATTTGTCTGCTCTGGAAAGTGGCTGTGTACAGCAGTGAAGATACTGACCCAGCACTGGCAAGCGCTCTGCACAGCACCTGCACGCCCTCCCTGTGGACCTGCTACACACTGACTCTGACAGCAGACCCGAAGTCCTGGACTTGGCAGTAAGCATCAAAATCACCCTGAGCCATTACTGTTCTTTGTCTTGATGCAAAGCCCCAAGTCAGCCATATTAAAAGAGCCCCCCAGGACTCCTAAATGGAGGCCAGGAGACATGGACCACCTTCCTTCTTTGGCAATGACTCATGAGGAAGTGAGTCCAGACATGAGCTCCATGCATCAGTCTGAGTGAGTGCAGGATTCATTCAGAAGGCACAGCGTCCACCTTCCTGTTACCACCAGCTANAGTCAGCCATATTAAAAGAGCCCCCCAGGACTCCTAAATGGAGGCCAGGAGACATGGACCACCTTCCTTCTTTGGCAGTGACTCATGAGGAAGTGAGTCCAGACATGAGCTCCATGCATCAGTCTGAGTGGGTGCAGGATTCATTCAGAAGGCACAGCGTCCACCTTCCTGTTACCACCAGCTAAAACTCTGTGCTTCCGCCATCCAAAGTCAACAAATTCACCTTTGACATGAGCTGAATTGTGTCTTTTCTTCTCCATGGGGATGGTCTTGATCCCTATCTCCTGTACAACGTCAAGAACCTCATTCCATAGTTCATCAGGCACTCTATCTATCAGATCTAGGCCTTCAAATCTATTTCTCACTCCTACTGGATAATCATAAGGGATTTGATTTAGGTCATACCTGAATGGTCTAGTGGTTTTCCCTACTTTCTTCNGACTGGTGCATGGGGATGATCCAGAGAGTTGATATGGGGTGGGAGGTGGGGGGGGTGGTTCAAGTTTGGGAACTCATGTACACCTGAGATGGAAAAAAATAAAATAAAATAAAATAAAATAAAATAAAAAGATGTATTTTCTTTAAAGGTACTCTCTCACACACTTCCATTAGTTTTGCTTGTATTTATACCAGTTGTTCTCAAGCCTGACTGCATATTGGATTCATCTGATATCCCTTCAAAAATTACTGATATCTGAGTCTCACCTCCCTGCAACCCACTCCCACAGAGATTCTGATTAATCTCTTCAGGGTGTGGCTTAGATATTTGTAGTTCTAGAATATCCCCTGGTGAATGTAACGTGCAGCCAACATTGAGAAACAGAGATCTGCACGACAGCTTCAAGTGCATTAACGTCTCAGAATTGCAAGAGCGTCACATTAAAATTCAGAGTTTGATTCAGAAGGTCTGGGCACTCTGAGTTTGCATTTCAAGCAAGCACTGAAGTGACATAGACTGTAATTTAAGAAGTGAGGGATGTAAATGTTCTTTCTGACAGCTTCCTTAAATTCAAGAACTTCTTTCAAATTCCCCTGAAGCCCTGAAATTCACCCCAAAGCTCATCCTGATGGAGATGGCAGTGGTTTTCATTGTCATGCCTTCTGTGTATCCAGTCCCACATATTAGAGTTTCTTGGGCCCATATTCTGAGCCCTTCTTTTTCCCTTGCTTAATAATTTTTGCTTAGACTAAGACACCGCCTCAGTGCCAAAAACTCACAAACATTTCTTTAGCTCAGATCTTCTTCCCGAGTGCCAGACATGCATACCCAACTGCTCCCGTGACACTTCCTCTTGAACGTCTCACAGAATTCTCAGCATAAAGACTTTCAAAATGAAGGTGTGATTATCTTTCACAACTAAATATGACTTTCCAAACAAAATCTTTTACAAAATACATATATTACACAGACAGATAGATCATAGATAGAGGATAAATAAAAAATAAATAAATGAATTTGCTCAGTCGTGTCCAACTCTTTGCTACCCCTTGGACTGTAGCCCACCAGATTCCTCTGTCCATGGGACTTTCCAGGCAAGAGTGCTGGAGTGGATTGCCATTTCCTTCTCCAGAGGATCTTCCTGAACCAGGGATCGAACCCGGGTCTCCCATATTGCAGGCAGACACTTTACTGTCTGAGCCACCAGGGAAGCCTGTAGATAGAGGATAGGGATATGGGGTCTCATAGAGTCGGACACGACTGAAGCGACTTAGCAGTAGCAGCAGCAGGTAGCTATAGACATAGGTATCATATAGAAAGGTGGATGAAAGAGAAATGCCACCCAGGCAGTTGTTCATGGAAGAATCAGGTTGTCATCCTTCATACTTTATACCTCCCCTCCCTCACATCCAGCCCATTCCTGTTAATCTCCAAAGCATATTTTGATTCCTTTGCTTCTTTCTGTGTCCATTACTGCCAACTTCGTCTGAGCTCTTGTAATACCTATTTGTACTGCTGGCCCTTTTATCCTAGCTCTTCTAAAACATGTTTTTTTCCAAAGCCAGTGCTATTTTCTTAAAACATAAACCAAATTATATTCTTTAGAATAAAATTCAAAATCTTATTTAATGCTATTTCTGCTTATCTTAAATACTTCCAAAAATGCTGACAATGTCATATAATTTAACTATTGACAAGTGATTTGCTGTATGGTGAGCAAATCATCGGAAGGGCTGTGAATGAGGGTGCAAATATGCCCACTGTTAGCATGACAATCAGAACTGTGTCTATTTTTGAGAATTAAAGTTGTCTGCATTCTGATGTAGAATTGATCAGAGACAGTGTGTGAATTCGGAGAAGGCAATGGGACNAATTTAACTATTGACAAGTGATTTGCTGTATGGTGAGCAAATCATCGGAAGGGCTGTGAATGAGGGTGCAAATATGCCCACTGTTAGCATGACAATCAGAACTGTGTCTATTTTTGAGAATTAAAGTTGTCTGCATTCTGATGTAGAATTGATCAGAGACAGTGTGTGAATTCGGAGAAGGCAATGGGACCCCACTCCAGTACTCTTGCCTGGAAAATCTCATGGCCGGAGGAGCCTGGTGGGCTACAGTCCATGGGGTCGCGAAGAGGCGGACGCGACTGAACAACTTCAGTTTCACTTTCACTTTCATGCATTGGAGAAGGAAATGGCAACCCACTCCAGTATTCTTGCCTGGAGAATCCCAGGGACAGCGGAGCCTGGTGGGCTGCCGTCTATGGGGTCGCACAGAGTCGGACACGACTGAAGCGACTTAGCAGCAGCAGTGTGTGAATTTCATAAGAAGGCCAGTCTTTGGGTAAAAAGGGTTGCATGTTACTTTACACTATTTCTCCAAAGATTAGGATACTATCAAGGTAGACTAGAGTTCTGTGTTCCAGAGCTCAATGACAGAAAGCAAAATAGATGCTCTGAAATTTAGTTACCGGAGTGGAATACAGGCGTAGAACAAGCGTAAGAACCTGTCGTTTCTTTGAGGCTAAGGACTTAGCTCAGTGTCAGAGGGCTTCAGGCTGAAACCCCAGTGGAACATGTGAACTTCCAAGAGCACTGTTGAATTTTTTAACTACCAGGTCATAAGCATGGTACCTAATGGAGATCACTATAGAGGTTCCTGTTGGAATGAAGACAGAAGAGGACAATTCAGAAGCAGCGGACAATTGTTACCTGTCAAAGAGCCTTAAAATAGGGTTTAATAATGATAGTGTCAAGTAGTGGGAGGTGAGAGCAGGTGTGATGGGTCTTGTGTGAGGCCAATTCTCTCTCAGCAGGTTTTTGGATGAAGCTAAGTTTGTTTTGTTTTCAGAGAGACCTTTAGTTTCTGGTAATGTAGATGGGAAGAAAGGGAGAGCTTCAGAAGGGAAACATTGACCTTCCCACTGATAGAGATGGTAGATGGCAGAGGATTTGGTAGAAAAATAAGATGAGAAAGAGGAAGTGAGAGTGAGATGGCAATAATTATGCCCTAAGCTGGTGGTTTACATTACACCAGTTACACTGTGTCACCGGCATTAGAGATCTTTACAGATTCCCACCTAGAATTCACTGAATAAAACCGTATCACTCATGCCACTTTGTTCTCTAAGGCATTCATTTGTTTAAAGAAAATGTTTTGAATTTCTACTGAGAACTAGGTGTATAGGACAATTCGAAATGCTGAGGTTGCAGCTGTGAACAAAGCATTCCAAAGCTCCTCCACTGTGGTGGCCCCATTCTAGTGGTGGGGCTGAGGCGAGCCTGATAGCAAACATAAAAATAAGTCAAATGTGTAGTATGTTAGATATGAAATGAGGGATGAGGGAACATGCCATAGAAAAGGGAGCCAGGGAGCACACACTGGGGATAAATTTTAAGGAGGAGGGTTGGGAAAAGCCTCTTTGAAAAGGTGGTATCTGAGGAAAGACTAGAAAATGGTAATGGAACTGTCCC
The DNA here is from genome assembly GCA_006410615.1 of Neotragus moschatus. Classification (NCBI taxonomy): domain Eukaryota; kingdom Metazoa; phylum Chordata; class Mammalia; order Artiodactyla; family Bovidae; genus Neotragus; species Neotragus moschatus. Next base: position 411,557 of record SJYA01002606.1, on the reverse strand, counting down.
TGTGCACACTGGGGAGAGATGTTTCCAGCTTGCAGGCACAGCAAGTGCGAAGGCCCAGTGGACACTCACCTCGAAGCTCAAGGACAGTGAGGCAGGGAGAGGAGCACAGCGGGGGAGGTAGAGGGGAGGACAGGTCTTCTAAGTCCCTGAAAGCCCCCGTGAGAACACTGACCCTGAGTAAAAAGGGAGACAGTTTTGAGCAGAGAGACGGTGTCCCTTGTCTTATTTGTTAGCAACACGTCACTGGCTACTGTGTGGAAGATCAACGGCGGGAGGCAGAAACAAATGGAAAAGCCACATAGGAGGGCACGATGCTGGTGGGGGGCGAAGTGGGGATGGAGCTGGTGTGAGGATGGCCAGGGATGGCGGGGTATGTTTGCAAGGCAGAGGCCACAGGATTGTCCCAAGGATGTGAGGTGGGGTGCAATGGAAAGTAAAGAAACCAAGACTGCTTCTAAGGTTTTCAGCCTAACAGCTTCCATTACTACTACTACTAACTACTAAGTCACTTCAATCGTGTCCGACTCTGTGCAACCCCATAGATGGCAGCTCACCAGGCTCCCCCTTCCCTGGGATTCTCCAGGCAAGAACACTGGAGTGGGTTACCATTTCCTTCTCCAATGCATGAAAGGGAAAAGTGAAAGGGAAGTCGCTCAGTCGTGTCTGACTTGGCGACCCCATGGACTGCAGCCCACAAGGCTCCTCCGGCCATGGGATTTTGCAAGAGTACTGGAGTGGGTTGCCATTGCCTTCTCATAGCTTCCATTAACTGAGATGAAAGGGTGTGGATAGAGCCAGTTTGTGAAGAAGAACAAGCTGAGGTGTGTATTAGACATTTATGTATGGCGCTTGAAGACATGACTGTGCTTCACGGCCGAGACCCCAGCTGAAGACGCACATCAGAGGGTGAAAGTGGTCAAGGGGTATAGATGCTGTCTAAAGCCATGAGACCAGATGAGATCAGCCAAAAGACACGGTAAGGCCAAGTACCAAGCTTGGAGGTGTTTCAAACTTGAGAGACTGCGGATGTGGGTAGTAACCATTATTATTGTTCAGTCAGTTGTGTCCAACTCTTTGTGACTCCATGGACTGCAACACGCCAGGCTTCCCTGTCCTTCACTATCTCCCAGAGTTTGCTCAAACTCATGTTCATTGAGTCGATGGTGCCATGAAACCATCTCATCCTCTGTTGCCACCTTCTCCTGCTGCCTTCAATCTTTCCCAGCATCAGATACTTTTCCAGTGAGTTGGCTCCTCCTATCAGATGGCCAAAGTACTGGAGCTTCTGCTTCAGCATCAGTCCTTCCAATATTCAGGGTTGATTTCCTTTAGGATTGACTGGTTTGATCTCCTTGCTGTCCAGGGGACTCTCAAGAGTCTTCTCTAACACCTAACTTCTCTAACAGTTTGAAAACATAAATTCTTCATCATTCAGCCTTCTTTTTAGTCCAACTTTCACATCCATATGTGATTATTGGAAAATCCACAATTTTAACTATACAGACTTTTGTCCAGCAAAGTTATGTTTTGGCTTTTTAATACACTGTCTAGTTTGTCATAGCATTCCTTCCAAGGAGCAACCATCTTTTAATTTCATGGCTGCAGTCAGCGTCCGCAGTGATTTTGGAGCCCAAGAAAACAAAGTCTATCACTGTTTCCAGTTTTACTTCGTCTGTTTGCCATGAAGTGATGGGACCAGATGCCATGATCTTAGTTTTTTGAAAGTTGAATTTTAAGCCAGCATTTTCACTCTCCTCTTTCACTTTATCAAGAGGTTCTTCAGTTCTTCTTTGCTTTCTGCCATAAGGGTGGTGTCATCTGCATATCTGAGTTTACTTATATTTCTCCCAGCAGTCTTGATTCCAACTTGTGATTCATCCAGCCCAGCATTTCACATGATACACTCTAAGTAAACATTAAACAAGTAGAGTGACAATATATATCCTTGACATATTCCTTTTCCAATTTTGAACCAGTCTGTTGTTCCATGTAAGGTTGCTTTTTGTCCTGCATGCAGGTTTCTCAGATGACAGGTCAGGAGGTCTGGTATTCTCAGCTCTGTAAGAATTTTCCCACAGTTCGTTGTGATCCAAATAGTCAAAGGCTTTAGTGTAGCCAATGAAGCAGACATGTTTTTCTGGAATTCCCTTGCTTTTTATATGATCCAGCAGATGTTGGCAATTTGATCTCTGGATCCTCTGCCTTTTCTGAATCCAGCTTGTACATCTGGAATTTCTCAGTTCAGGGACTGTTGAAGCCTATCTTGAAGGATTTTGAGCATTACCTGGAAGCATGTGAATTGAGCGCAATTGTGTGGTAGTTTGAACACGATCTGGCATTGCCTTTCTTTGGGTTGGAATGAAAATCGACCTTTTCCAGTCCTGCGGCCACTGATGTGTTTTCCAAATTAACTGACATACTGAGTGCAGAACTTTAACAGCATCATCTTTAAGGGTTTGTAATAGCTTAGCTGAAAGTCCATCACTTCCACTAGCTTTGTTCATAGTAATAATTCCTAAGACCCATTTGACTTCATATTCTAGCATGTCTAGCTCTAGGTGAGTGACCACACTATTGTGATTTTTGTACAGTTCTTCTGTATATTCTTGCCTTCTCTTAATATCACCTGCTTCTATTAGGGCCATAGTTTCTATACTTTACTGTGCCCATCTATGCATGAAATGTTCCCTTAGTATCTCTGATTTTCTTGAAGAGATCTCTAGTCTTTCCCATTCTATTGTTTTCCTCTATTTCTTGAATTGTTCACTAAGAAGGCTTTTTCATCTCTCCTTGTAATCATAGAAGAAGAAAATTGGGGCCCACCCAGAAAACTGGGTGTCCTGGAAGCCAAGTCAAAGGATACACACTTCTAGAAAAAGTTCCATCACTAGGGAGAATGCTGCTTATCGGCCAAGAGGAAGACTGAGAATTGACACTGGGTTTAGCTATCTAAAGGCTAAATTGATGTTTGATACAATAACCAAGACCAAGAAGTCTAGTATCAAAGATGGATATAGACTCTTCCTAGATAGAAGCTCAGAGAAGGCAATGGCAACCCACTCTGGTACTCTTGCCTGGAAAATCTCATGGACAGAGGAGCCTGGTAGGCTGCAGTCCATGGGGTCGCTAAGAGTCAGACACAACTGAGCGACTTCACTTTCCCTTTTCACTTTCATGCATTGGAGAAGGAAGGGGCAACCCACTCCAGTATTCTCGCCTGGAGAATCCCAGGGATGGGGGAGCCTGGTGGGCTGCCATCTATGGGTTCGCACAGAGTTGGACACGACTGAAGCAACAGCAGCAGCAGCAGTAGATAGAAGCTCACTGTGAGTATTTTGGGCTTGGAGGGTTTTTTGTTGTTGTTCAGTTGTTAAGTCCTGTCTGACTCTTTGTGGCCCCATGGACTGTAGCCACTAGGCTCTTCTGTCTATGGGATAATCGAGGGAAGAATACTGGAGTGGGTTTCCATCCCTTTCTTCAGCGCATCTTCCCAACCCAGGGATCGAACCCAGGTCTCCTCCATTGCAGGTGGATTCTTTACCACTGTGCTACCAGGGAAGCTCTGGAGGGTTCTTTGAGAAGCTCTAAAACCTGGCTCTTCAAAATGCGGTCCACAGATCAGCAGAACTGGGATCACCTGGGAGCCTACTAGAAATGCAGAATCTCAGACACCATCCAGATCTGCTGGATCAGAATTTGCTCTAGAATGAGATTTCTGACCCAATCTGTCTCTTTGGCAGAGTTTGAGAAACACAGCTCTGAAACGCCAGGGTCAGGATTCCTAACACTCACTCACTCACTCACTGTGATGGTGCTGATGGCATGTGAACCCTCCTGACACTGTGCCTCTGCAGCTCGTATCAGAGCCAGGAGTGCCTGTGATTCACATTATGGCTGGGGCTTTGCACTCTTAGCTTTTAAGCAAATAAGGTAAAATGCCCTTTTCTGGTTCTCCTCTTCAGGACTGACCATGGATTTGTCTGCCTCAGCTCACAGAATTCACTATGGGTTACCTATTTTCATGGACCTCGCCTTGCAATTAACCCCTCTCCATTAGGCTCTGAGATGGCAAGCATTCTACTGACCTCCAAACCTCATGCCTGCAGTTACCTTGAGGTGCCTTGTCACCTGATCCCTCCCTCCTGTAAGGCCCCTGGTCCTCTGCGTTCAGACACTTGTGCCCTAAGACGGGGTAGATCTAATTTGGTCCATGGATTGTTAGGCACACACAATGTCCTTATAAAAGGTTCCATAAAGAAATACTTTTTTTTTTTTTTTGTATTTGACGAACACCGAGTGCCCACTCTAAAAGAATCAAAACTCACACTGAAAGGCTCTGAGAAGATCTGAACTTAGAATTTAATGAAGCACAGAATCCTTCCCCTCCCCTGTGCAATAGCTAGTGCTCATCAGGGCCTTTGCATCCGGTGGAGCTAAATGGTCTGGGAAATAATGAGGTAGTAACATGTTTACCTTTAGAAAGTTCCTGTCTTCACCTTCTTACTTACTGTTGGTAGGACCAGGAAAATTGAGAACGAGCAACCAAATAACTCAAACTGAGTCTCCACACTGTGGCAACTTATAACATTAACTGTTTCACAGTTTAAATGAAGACTCTCTGTTTTATTACAGCTGCTGCTGCTAAGTCACTTCAGTCGCGTCCGACTCTGTGTGACCCTGTAGATGGCAGCCCACCAGGCTCCCCCATCCCTGGGATTCTCCAGGCAAGAATACTGGAGTGGGTTGCCATTTCCTTCTCCAATGCATGAAAGTGAAAAGTGAAAGTGAAGTGAAGTCCCTTAGTCGTATCTGACTCTTAGCTACCCCATGGACTGCAGCCTACCAGGCTCCTCCACCCATGGTATTTTCCAGGCAAGAGTACTGGAGTGGGGTGCCAGCTAGTATCACCTAAAAAGTGTCTCTGAATCTGCTACTTGAAATGAGTATAAAATACACACAGCAAAATCAAGGAAGAGATTTTAAATTAGAACTAGTTTAAACTATTTTAAAAATGTAAACAAACAGTTTGGGGCACAGCACTATGTGTAAATAAGCTCACTTTCACTGCAGTAATGACATATCCTTTAGTAAAGTTTCAAGAATGTTATATGAGAATTTAAATTTCTGAATGTGAATATATATTTGCATTAACTAGAATGATTATACATGTTAATCCAAAGTGAAGAATAAAGAACATTTGTTTAGCTAAAATATGTTTATTATATTCAAGCTACCATCCAAAAGACTCCCATTTTTACATATAAATAAATCCAGAATTTTAAGATTATATAAAACAACATTAAAATCTGAGACTTTTTTTTCTCTTTTCTTTCTCTTTTCCCTCTTAGTTTTGGTTTGAATTACTCTTTCTCTCAGTGTTATTTATTTTGTTTTTTATTTTGGAAAGAACTTGTGACATGAGATCTACCTTCTTAAAATGTTAAGTGTATAAGATATTATTGTTGACTCTAGTTACAGGGCTGTACACCGGTCTCTAGAGCTCACTCATCTTCCTCCTTGACTGAAATTTCATGCCCTTTGATGAGTAAGTCTGCTTTCTCCCTTTTTTGAGCCTCTGGCAACCACTGTCCACTCTTTGACTCTGTGAATTCCAGTATTTCAGTTCCCCCATATACGTGGAACCATGCTAAATATTTTTGTAATGGTTTCATCTCACTTAGCGTAATGCCCTCAAGGTTCTTCCATGCTGTTGCCTGTTGTATTACCTTATTGTTTTAGGGTGGAATAATATTCCATTTCATGTATATATTCCATTTTCTTCATTCACTGATTTCCTGGATGGACACTTGGGTTGTTTCCACATCTTGGCTATTGTGAATAGTGCTGCAATGAATACAGAAGTGCTAGTCTCTTTGAGATTCTGATTTCAATGCCTTTGGATAAATACCCAGAACTGGGGTTGCTGGATCATAGGGTAGTTCTAGTTTCACTTTTTGAGGAACTTCCATACTGCTTTTCATAGTGGCTGCCCCAACTTGCATTCCCATAAACAGTGTGCATGCATTGAAATTTTTTACTGAAGGCTGCTGTTTTGTATGTGTGCCCATATTATTATAAGAACTACCACAACCGCAAACTTCTAACCCCGCCCAATTCCTAAGACAAACACAAAACCTATAAACTTAGCAGGTCTTGTCTTCTGCAAGGTCTATGGGTTTTGTGTTTGTCTCAGGAACTGGGCTGGGTTAGAAGTTTGCTGTGGTTGTGGTTGTTGTAAGTACACCACTACAACTTCTGTGACCTGACTGCGGATGTGTGGACTTCCCACAAGCTCCTGTCCCATCTCCAGATGGGACACTGTCTTCTCTTCACACACATCCCTGCCCTTTCCAGGGATGGGCTTCTCTTTGACTCTGTCCACTCCTGCAGTGAAGTTCCCAAGGGTGATCAGTGAGTGCCTTTTGTGGGTTTGGTGCCCTTACCTTTCAGGCTTGAAGGCTTTTGTTCCTCAGGGGAACTGTATCTCAGTGATTCTATTCCTATCATCTGCAGTGTGATTACACAGGAGAGCTTCGGTGCTTACAGTTTGCCCACTCACAGCCATTGCCATCTCTGAACTTCCTAAAGAGATTCAATAAATGCAAGCATTTGATTGCATATTCCTTCTTTCCCCCAAGTCTGGTAGTATATGTTGACTTAACAGAAAAACATGTTAGTGTGACGGCTCAAGAATAATGTTTTTAATTAAGAGGAAGCAAATTGCCCAGGCTCATAAGTCCAGTTTGTATGCTTATCAAATTTAATCAAAACTTCCCACTGTACCAGCTCTTATTACAGAATTAGACTGAAATTCTCCTGAGAAAATATTCTTCTTGCAAGGTTGCAACTTTATTTTTGTTTCATTTTCTCTACAGGTCAATCCAGAAATAGTAGATAATGCAATAATAATCTACTCTGTAAAATTTCTTAAATCCACTTTCCAGCCTTAGTCTCCTTGGCTCACACCGAATAGTTAGGGACAGTCTTTGTAGATGCAACACAGGCATACACACAAACACACACTTGCTTGCATGTACACCTGTTCATACTTTGAGGAACATGGCCTACTTAAGGCCAGTTAACGCCAGTGAAGCTTAATATCCCAGAACCTTAGTGTAAGCAGCTTCCTCCTCTTTAGCAGAGCTATTATACTGTAACTAACCTTAAACCAGGCACCCCGTGTTCTACTCATCTCCAGCAGAAGCACACCTTTTACATATTTTGATCACACAATACCTTGCTTAAGCTGTTGTATCTTTCCATAGATCAAGTAAATGGAAATGAAGAATAAGTAATTAATAGATGACCAGATCGCTCTGTAGCTTCCCCTTCAGTAATCTCACAAACAAACTGTGTCAACAAACTGTGTGAACAAGATAGCATCTAAAGAAAGATCACGAGAAGTCAGCAAGCCCGCACACACTGTGGGATGGTGATGACTGATCCCCATTTCAGTGATTAACTGAGATTACTTCCCTTTCCATTTAAAAACTTTCGTGGCTGAGCAGAATCTTCCAAGTTGGTTTTGGGAGACACTGCACCTGGCTTCTCCTCAGATTGCAGGCTTTCTGATTAGATGCAACATTATCCATTTTTACCAACACTTACCTCTCAAGTGTTTGATTTTTGAGCAGTGAGCAGCTAGAACTGAGTTTGGTAACCTTATGGTCAATGCTTAGACTGATGAGCTCAGTTCTGATATTAGCTCTAATCTTCCTTTGAGGCCCACATCTTAGATTATGTTTTCTTTGACCTGGGTGGGAAAGAGCTTATTGGAGGCTTCTCTAGGCTTCTATGGTGCCAGAGCAAGTCTCTGGGATGCAGGAACCACCTGACACTGTGCTTGTTTGCTTAGGTGAAAAGGAGGGACAAGTGCAATACCAAAAAACATATTGCTTTAGTGGCCTGTTTACTTTCAGTTGCATCTGAAACTTGAGTTTAGGTTCTTCAGGAGTAAGGAGTGGTCACAGCTTCCCCTGGCTATGAAAGGTACTCCCCCAAATGCCCTCTAAATGTCTTGCTGGCGTGATCCTAGATTCGCTGCATGGCTAGTCTCTCCTCAAGTTATTCAGGACCTTGAACTGCTGCCAAATTTTAAAGCAAATTGCATCCTAGCAAATTACTCAACTTCTCCATGGTCAGTTCTCTCTGTATAATGGGGTTGAGTTCCTGACTCATACAGTTGTTATGGGAACTGAACACAGAGTGCTTAGAGAGTGGTCTGGCCCATAGCAAGCTCACAGTAACTATAATTTCTGCAGCTGCTACAATAACTGTGGTTACTACTGATGCTTCTCATCACAAAGGCCCTCAACAATTTCTTCTCGTACCTAAAATTGAACACAAACCCCTGGCTAAGGCTGTGAGGTCTGTGCCAGCTGCCTCCTCTCTCCACCAGCCTCACGTCTCTCCTGCCCTCCACAGCAGCCCAGCTCTTTCTGTCCTTCACCCCCTGTGCCAGTCGGTGAGCACTGTCTGCCAGCCCCACACCTGCCCTCCCCATGGCTCTCAGTGCTGAGCTGGGTCCCAGGTCACAGGCCTGCCTGCCTGCTGCTCCCAGATTCTGACTGTCAGGGTGCTGGTTGGAAGGCATGTGGGTTGGGGGACTGCAGACTCCTGCTTCCTATTCCTGTCAGTGGTGCCTGGAGAAAAGGCCCTTCACTGTGTCTGCAGCAGCTGAGCCAGCATCTAACCATTCTGGTGCTTCCAGAACCAGCCTCAAGGTATGTGATCAAAGACCCAGTCAGCAGAACATCTGAGTGCACCATCCTGAGGCCTCTGGCCTCACTCCCACCTGCCTTTTCTCTGTGCAGCGGGTGGCCACTTACACTGTGTGGCTTCTGCATCCTGGTTTCGTCCCTTGTGTTACACATTCCCTGTGTTTCCCAGATGAGGCCTTCGTTTATGCCAGCCCCTTGGCTCCCCTGGTGGCTCAGACGGTACAGTTTTTTGCCTGCGGTGTGGGAGACCTGGGTTTGATCCTTGGGTTGGAAAGATCCCCTGGAGAAGGAAATGGCAATCCACTCCAGCACACTTGCCTGGAAAATTCCATGGACTGAGAGCTACAGTCCATGGGGTCACAAAAAGTCAGCCACGAATGAGCAGCTTCACTTCACTTGACTCCGAGGGTTTTCCCCTCTCTCCTACCCTCTCCCTCCTCTGCCCCAGGGCTGGCTGCTGAGTCATCCTGCAGGTATTGGCTTCAGAGCCTTCCCTGGTCTCTTCATCTAAAACATTCTCACTTCTTTGTACTTAGTGTATCTGTCACTAGTTTAATTCTTTTTATTTCTCCAACTTAATAACCACTATTTGCATTTAGATCAAGGTTTATAAGGGCAGCAAAAATATTTCTTTTTCATCTTTAGCCATCTTTAACTTCACAATCAAACAGTGCCTAGAACATAGCAGGTAATCACTAGACATGTCTCCAAGGAGTAGATGCATTCCTATCACCTTATGACTCCGAGCTCTGAAACTCCTTTCCAGGACCTGCTGCTCCTCCTGGTAAACGAAGAACAAACTGAACTGCATTTGCTGTGAATGTTACTTTCTCTGGGCAGTTGAAACGCAAAGCTTTTGCTCACTAAATATTAATAATAAACGTTATAAGGTTACATGGCATTGTTAAAATAATCTTTTAGGGAAGCTACAGAGGTAATTTTTTCCTTTGGCACTTTACAAAATAAGATTAATATCAGTAAAGCAGTTAACCTCTGATGGTATATCAATCAGTTTTGATAAACACAGCCACCAGGGTCCCCAGAAAACTGCATTATGCTGAATCATGTTTCTTATCATGGTCTCACTGTGCCCTGGGTGTCTCTCTTAGCAGCATGAAGTTAGGGAAAGATATTTTTGTTTTTCATTTTATTCTTTTAATCGAAGGATAATTGTTTTACAAAATTTTGTGGGTTTTCTCATACATCAACAAAAATCAGCCATAGGTAAACCCGTGTCCCCTCCCTCCTGAACATTTCCCTCTCCATCCTTCTAGATTGCCACAGAGCCCCTCTTTGGATTTCCTAAGTCTTCTAGATTGTCACAGAGCCACTCTTTGGGCTCCCTAAGTCTTCTAGATTGTCACAGAGCCCCTCTTTGGGTTCCCTAAGTCTTCTAGATTGCCACAGAGCCCCTCTTTGGATTTCCTAAATCTTCTAGATTGTCACAGAGCCCCTCTTTGGGTTCCCTAAGTCTTCTAGATTGTCACAGAGCCCCTCTTTGGGTTCCCTAAGTCTTCTAGATTTTCACAGAGCCCCTCTTTGGGTTCCCTAAGTCTTACAGCAAATAGGGAAGGATATTTTAATCCGTGGCTTCAGTGAAGATGAATGTGTCTGTGCTCTTGAACATTTCCTGTTTGTAAATTCAAAGAATTTCCCTTTGTGATATTTGCCTTCATTATGAAGTCTGGTCTCACAAACCACAAATCTGATTTTCATCTTATAACATTACTTATCTCCTGTTAGGCTATTTTATGTAAACCACATTGTAGCAACCCACTTTGAGAGACAACTAAGTGTGGAAGATGGTGGAGTCAACCAAACATGCCGAATGGCTACACCAAAACTGTTTCTCACAGTAGTGGAGATAGTGTGAACAGTCCAAGCTGTCAGTAATGCTCACCTTTGTCTAGTGGGGTGGAGGGAGACAGCCCAACAATCTATGATTTCCTTCTCTATAAGAGGCTGGGTACCTACAACTTACCTTAGAGTCTCTTCTCCCCACACCTTTCCCTTTCTCCTTTTTTGATCCTTTCATCCTAGGATATCTCAACAAATCTCATTTGTGTGATGGTTCAAATACCCCTCAAATGTTAGTTACTCTCAAACATACATCTCTAATCCTATAATTGGTCGCTGCCTTTTTGGTTCTTCTCTTCCCTGGAGTGCGGCCAGTGCCCTCAGTTTTCTCCTCCAAGGATTCACCTGAGATGCACCCCTCTGTGGCACTCATGTCTTCTCCCTTTGTGGATCACAGCACCTCACCTGTCACCCCACCTGTTGTTCATTCTACTCGGCCTTATGTGTGATGGGTCATTGAGGCAGGTCCTCACACATTTCCAGGATTTCTTATCTCTTGACCCAGGACAAGGATTGATTATTTTGGTTCATTAGAGATTGGGACAGCCAATAAAAGGCTTCATTTATGGTGTGGGACACCCTAAGACTCTGTACAGCACTCAGCTACACTTCAGATGACGGCTGCACTGTCAAGCGGGAGGTTTATGAACACCCGGGTTCCCACCAGCCAGGGATGGACAGGAAGTATTTGCAAGGTATAAACTTTGTTGCTTTAATCAACTAGTATTTGAAGGTTGCTTATTATCTCAAAACATCATGGCTTATCCTGTATTAAACTCATTTATGTAAATGACCTTCACCTGTTCCAAAGTCCAAAGTCCATACATACATATATATATATATATACATACACACACACACACATATAACTTCATCAGGTCTTAGTTGTGATATGCAGGATCTTTTTGAGGCAGTACTTGGCTTTCTTGATGCTGTGTGGGCTTAGTTGCTTCACAGCATGTGGGATCTTAGTTCCCCGACTAAGTTCAGGTTCCCCGATCCAACCCATGTCCACTGTATTGCAAGTCAAACTCTCCACCGCTGAACCACCAGGGAAGTCCCAAGTCCATGTAACTGAAGTGTAGAGCATACGCTACACTTATTTTTAAAATTAAGTAATTGTTTTCATTAAAGGATAATTGCTTTACAGATTTTTTTTTTTTTGGTTTCTGCCAAATGTCAATATCAATCGGCCATAGATATACATGTGTTCCCTACTTCTTGAATCCCCCTCTCATCTCCCTCCCCATCCCACCCCTCTGGGTTGTTACAGAGTCTCTGTTTGAGTTCCCTCAGGCATACAGCAAACTCCCATTGCCAGTGTATTTTACATATGGTAATGTAAGTTTCCATATTACTCTCATCTCACATGCTAGCAAAGTAATGCTCAAAGTTCTCCAAGCCAGGCTTCAACAGCATGTGAATTGTGAACTTCCACATGTTCAAGCTGGATTTAGAAAAGGCAGAGGAACCAGAGATCAAATTACCCTCATCCACTGGATCACTGAAAAAGCAAGAGAGTTCCAGAAAAACATCTATATCTGCTTTATTGACTATACCAAAGTCTTTGACTGTGTGGATCACAACAAACTGTGGAAAATTCTTCAAGAGATGGGAATGCCAGACTATCTGACCTGCCTCCTGAGAAATCAGTATGAAGGTCAAGAAGCAACAGTTAGAACTGGAAATGGAACAACAGACTGGTTCCAAATCAACAAAGGAGTACGCCAAGGCTGTATATTGTCACCCTGCTAATTTAACTTATATGCAGAGTACATCATATGAAATGCTGGCCTGGATGAAGCACAAGATTGCAAAGAGAAATATCAATAACCTCTAACATGCAGATGATACTACCCTTATGGCAGAAAGCTAAGAACTAAAGAGCCTCTTGATGAAAGTGAAAGAGAAGAGTGAAAAAGTTGGCTTAAAACTCAACATTCNAAGTAAGCCAGAAAGAAAAATACCAATATAGTATACTAACACATATATATGGAATTTAGAGAGATGGTAATGATAACCTTGTATGCGAGGCAACAAAAGAGACACAGATGTATAGAACAGTCTTTTGGACTCTGTGGGAGAGGGCGAGGGTGGGATGATTTGGGAGAAGAAACAAATCGCCAGTCTAGGTTTGATGCATGATACTGGATGCTTGGGGCTGGTGCACTGGGATGACCCAGCCAGATGGTATGGGGAGGGAGGTGGGAGATGGGTTCAGGATTGGGAAAACGTGTACACCCGTGGCTGATTCATGTTGATGTATGGCAAAACCTATACATATGGCAAAGCCTATACAATATTGTAGAGTAAAAAATAATAATAATGATAATAAAATAAAATTTTTAAAAAAGAGAAAAAACATATTTAGAAAATCCTAAAAATAAAAAAAAAGCCCAGAGATAAATCCACGCACCTATGGACAAAGGAGGCAAGAATATACAATGGAGAAAAGACAATCTCTTTAACAAGTGGTGCTGGAAAAACTGATCAACCACTTGTAAAAGAAAGAAACTAGACCACTTTATAACACCATACACAAAAATAAACTCAAAATGTATTGAAGATCTAAATGTAAGACCAGAAACTGTAAAACTCCTAGAGAAAAACATAGGCAAAACACTCTCTGACATAAACCACAGCAGCATCCTCTATGGCCCACATACCAGGGTAATGGAAATAAAAGCAAAAATAAGCAACTGAAACCTAATTAAGCTTAAAAGTTTTTGCAAAATGAAGGAAACAATAAGCAAGGTGAAAAGACAGCCTTCAGAATGGAAGAAAACAACAGCAAATGAAGCAACTGACAAAGAATTAATCTCAAAAGTATATAAGTGCCTCATGCAGCTCAATACCAGAAAAATAAATGACCCAATCAAAAAATGGGCCAAGGAACTAAACAGATGTTTCTCCAAGGAAGACATACAGATGGCTAACAAACGCATGAAAAGATGCTCGACATCACTCATTATTGGAGAAATGCAAATCAAAACCACAATGAGGTACCATCTCACGCTGGTCAGAATGGCTGTGATCTAAAAGTCTACAAACAATAAATGCTGGAGAGGGTGCAGACAAAAAGGAACCCTCTTACATTGTTGGTGGGAGTGCAAACTAGTACAGCCACTATGGAGAACAGTGTGGAGATTCCTTAAAAAACTGGAAATTGAACTGCCATATGACCCAGAAATGCCACTGCTAGGCATACACACCAAGGAAACCAGAATTGAAAGAGACATGTGTACCCCAATGTTCATTGCAGCACTGTTTATAACAGCTAGGACATGGAAGCAAGCTAGATATCCATCGGCATATGAATGGATAAGAAAGCCGTGATATATATACACAATGGAATGTTACTTGACCATTAAAAAGAATACATTTGAATCAGTTCTAATGAGGTGGATGAACGTGGAGCGTATTACATAGAGTGAAGTAAGTCAGAAAGAAAAACACCAATACAGTATATCAAAGCATGTATATGGAATTTAGAAAGATGGTAATGATGACTCTACATGTGAGAAACTTAAAGAGACACAGATGTAAAGAACAGACTTTTGGACTCTGTGAGAGAAGGCAAGGGTGGGATGGTTTGAGAGAATAGCATTCAAACATGTATATTACCATATGTGAAATAGATCACCAGTCCAAGTTTGATGCATGAAACAGGGCACTCCAAACCGGTGCACTGGGCTGACCCTGAGGGATGGGATGGGGAGGGAGGTGGGAGGGGGGTTCAGGATGGGGGACACATGTACACCCACGGCTGATTCATGTGTGGCAAAAATGTAAAGTATTTAGCAACCAATTAAAATAAATAAATAACTTTTTTGAAAAAGGGGAGGTTACAACAGACAATATAGAAATCCAAAGGATTATAATAGACTATTATCAACAAAAGCATGACTACAGAATTGACAACCTGTAGAAATAAAACAGATTCCTAGAAAAGTTCAAGAATCCAAGACTGAACCAGGAAGAAATAGAAATTATGAACAACCCAAATACAAGCACTGAAATTGAAGCTGTGATAAAAAAAAAAAAAAAAAAAAACTCCCAGAAAACAAAAGCCCAGGACCAGATGGCTTAACAGAAGAATTCCAGCAAATATTTAGAGAAGAGCTAATGCTTATCCTCCTAAAACTCTTCCAAAAAAAAAATGTGAGATTATATACAGATTTCAGATTATACTACAAAGGTACAGTCATCAAGACAGTATGGTACTGGCACAAAAACAGAAATATACAGCAATGGGACAAAATAGAAAGTCCAGAAATAATCCCATGTACCTATGGATACCTTATTTTTGACAAAAGAGGCAAGAATATACAATGGGGCAAAGACAGCCCCTTCAATAAATGGTGCTAGGAAAACTGGACAGCTACATGTAAAAGAATGAAACTGAATACTTCCTAACGCTATACAAAAAGATAAACTCAAAATGGATTATAGACCTAAGTGTAAGACTAGAAACTATAAAACTCTTAGAGGAAAATGTAGGCAGAACACTTTATGACATAAACCAAACAAGATTCCTTATGACTCACCTCCTAGAAAATGGAAATAAAAACAAAAGTAAACAAGTGGGACCTGATTAAACTCAAAAGCTTTTGCACAGTTAAGGAAACAGTAAGCAAGGTGAAAAGACAACCCTCAGAATGGAAAAAAACAATAGCAAATAAAAGAGCTGACAAAGGATTAATTTCCAAAATATACAAGCAGCTCATACAACTCAATACCAGAAAAACAAACAACCCAATCAAAAAGTGGGGAAAAAAATCTAAACAGACATTCCCTAAAGAAGACATACTGATGGCTAACAAACACATGAAAAGATGCTCACCATTGCTCTTTATTAGAGAAATGTAAATCAAAACTACAGTGAGATATCATCTCACACCAGTCAGAATGGCCTTCATCAAAAAGTCTACAAACAATAAATGCTGGAGAGGATGTGGAGCAGTGGGAATGCTCTTGCACTGTTGGTAGGAATGTAAATTGATACAGCCACTATGGAAGATGGTATGGATCTTCCTTAGAAAACTGGCAATAAAGCCACCATACGACCCAGAAATCCCATGCCTAGGCATATACCCTGAGCAAACCAAAATTGGAAAAGACACATGTATCCCATTGCTCACTGCAGCCCTATTTACAATAGCTAGAGCATGGAAGCAACCTAGATGCCCATCAACAGATGAATGGGTAAAGAAGTCGTGGTACATATACACAATGCAATATTACTCAGCCATGAAAAGGAACACCTTTGAGTCAATTCTAATGAGGTGGATGAACCTAGAACCTATTATACAGAGTGAAGTGAGTTCGAACGAGAAAGATAAATATCATATTTTTATGCACATATATGGAATCTAGAAAAATGGTATTGAAGAATTTATTCACAGGGCAGCAGTGGAGAAACTGACATAGAGAATAGACTTATGGACATGGAGAGAGGGGAAGAGAGGGTGAGATGTACGGAAAGAGTAACATGGAAACTTACATTATCATAAGTAAAATAGACTGCCAACAGGAATTTGCTGTATGGCTCAGGAAACTCAAACAGGGGCTCTGTGTCAACCTNAGAAACTGACATAGAGAATAGACTTATGGACATGGAGAGAGGGGAAGAGAGGGTGAGATGTACGGAAAGAGTAACATGGAAACTTACATTATCATAAGTAAAATAGACTGCCAACAGGAATTTGCTGTATGGCTCAGGAAACTCAAACAGGGGCTCTGTGTCAACCTGAAGGGGTGGGATGGGGAGGAAGATGGGGGTGGTTCAGGAGGGAGGGGATATATGTATACCTATGACTGATTCAAGTAGAGGTTTGACAGAAAAAAAATTCTGTAAAGCAATTATCCTTCAATAAAAAAAAGTACATTAAAAAAAAAAAAAGCAGAGAAATTACTTTACTGTGCTGACAATGGTCCATCTAATCAAAGCTATGGTTTTTCCAGTAGTCATGTATGCATGTTATAGTTGGACTGTAAAGAAAGCTGTCACTGAAGAATTGATGCTTTTGAACTGTGGTGTTGGAGAAGACTCTTGAGAGTCCCTTGGACTGCAAGGAGATCCAACCAGCCCATCCTAAAGGAAATCAGTCTTGAATATTCATCGGAAGGACTGATGCTGAAGCAGAAACTTCAATACTTTGACCACCTGATGCAAAGAACTGACTTGTTTGAAAAGACCCTGATGCTGGGAAAGATTAAAGGCAGGAGGAGAAGGGGATGACAGAGGATGAGATGATTGGATAGCATCACCGACTCGATGGACATGAGTTTGAGCAAGCTCCGGGAGTTCGTGATGGACAGGGAGGCCTGGAGTGTTTCAGTCCATGGGGTCACAAAGAGTCAGACACAACTGAGCTACTGAACTGTTGTTGTCAGATCTAATGTGTTTTTTGTGGGAAAGCTCATTGTCCTTTTATATATTTCATAGATAACAGAGTCTGCCTAGTTGATAGGTAAATTTAATCTACAGCTTTTATAACTGGTGGGAAGATTTTGGGGCTTCTTCCTTAGCCACACTGCCCCTGGGTTTCAACTGTGGTTTTATCTCCACCTTGACATTTGAATTTTTCACTGGGTGAGTTGTCCTGAGGATGACCTGGAAGCCTTGTGTCTGCTGCAGTGAGGGCCAGATGACCCAAGTGCAACTTCTTGGGTCATAGGGTCCCTGGCAGCACTGGGTTCTCAGGGGAGCCAGTGGTTAAGGCAGCAGGAAACATGTGCTCCAGAAGGGCATAGCAACCAAGTCTAGTTCTTGCCTGGAGACTCTTACAGACAGAGGAGCCTGGCAGGCCACAGTCCACAGGGTCACAAAGAATTGGACGTGAGCAAAGCAACTCTGCAAGCACAGATGTAAGAGTTTTTCTAGCCTCTGGCAGCTTTGTCCCAGTGGAGATGATGCATGGATGTGGCACAGTTGCTTGGATCATGGGGACCCTGGCAATGCCAGCTATGCAGGAGTGCTGGTGGCTATTGTCACAGGGAATATGGTGCTATTAGGGCTTTTTATAGTCTGTGACAGCTCTGCCCCAGTGAGGATTGAGCATGAAGCTGGTTTAGCTGCTTGGGTCATGGGGACCCTGGTGGTGCCAAGTATGCCTAGACACAGAGTGCCTCAGCCACAGGAGCTGTGGCCCTGTCAGAGTCTTTTTCTAGCTCCTGGTATCTGGCGATCAGAAGGCCTCTGTGTCTGGTCCTTCTCTGTTGTTCTGCTCATTCAGGCCCTTAAAGGGTCCCCTTGGCTGGGGTCCTACTCTGTTGTTCTCAGTGTCAGGCACTTAAAGGGCCATCCTCCCTATTGTTCAGCTGCCGAGGTGATGCTGGTGTGTGGGGAGTGAGAGGCTACAGGGAGGGCTCCGCCCCCTCCACGTGACTCAGGAGCATCGCCTTGCCTCCATAGCTGCCTGGTTTCCGTCCACAGGCATTTCCCACCACAATCTCCTCTTTCCTGTCCCTTTGGGCCATCTCTCTGCATTCAGCAGCAGACCTCACCCAGGGATTGCTCCACAGTCATTACACTCCAGCTTCCTCCCAGCCACTGTGCCTTCTAGGGGACCTGCATCCCTGTCTGGTGTACATACGGCAAGAATTATTTGTGTGATTCTCATTGCACTTAGACTGTCACAGGTCAGCTGCTTCACTCGCAGCCTGAAATGTTTCTCCTCTGTCCCTAACAACTGCCCCAGTGTTGGGGCTGGACCCCAGCTTCAGTTCCCCCATCTGGCAAAGGCAGGTCCAGTCCTACTTACTCTCCTCTTTTCCTCCCAACTTCCTTCATCCTACCAAGTTTTGCATGGTTCTGCGTATTCTTTTCTGGGGATCGGGTTCTTCTGCTCATTCGCAGCTGGTGCTGAAATCTCTTCTGTGTCTGAAGGCGTATTCCTGATGTAAACATGGATGTACTCCACATCTACCTATTCCTCCTCCTTCTTGTTCCTCCTTCAGCATCCTCTACATTTTAAACCACACACAAGGTCATTTTACCCAGTAGTTGCTCAAAAACAAGGTTCTTTACATTGACATATGTTCAATAAAACCACACATAATAAAGTTAAGAAAAATGTATGTGTTGTTGACAGAAAAAAAAAATGCACAACCTAAAAGCTGAGAATTATGTTTTATTTGGTGAACTTTCTGAGCACATCAAGCCAGAGAAATAACCTCTCAGCTCTGAGGGACCACTCTTAAGAGGTAAGGGAAGAACCAGAATATACAGGGATTTTTCAACAAAAGCCAGATAAATCTTTTGATAAAGATTATTGTTAATGAAAGAAAACCAGATATCTCAAGCTGTGAATTTAATGCTTCTCTATGTATGGGAAGATGCAAGAGTCTGGGCTTATTGCAATCACTCCTTTGATACAAACCTTAGCTCTCTGGAGCCAGTATCCCATGCTTTCCTGTCCTGAGTCCACTGGGTACACCAACAGACTGGGGTGACTGAGGGCTGATGGCTGTAGCATTCTTTGTTTACTGATATGGCAGGTGACATTTTTCACTTGTGGGTGTGTTCTTGAGGAGGTGGAAAAAATTCCTTTCTAACTGCTGAAGTGAAACATGTGGTATGGATACACTGGTGATTTCTGACAAAGTTCAAGATGAAACTAAGTGAATACAGTATTCAGTTCAGTTCAGTTGCTGAGTCATGTCTGACTCTTTATGACCCTGTGAATTGCAGCACGCCAGGCCTCCCAGTCCATTACCGTCTCGTGGAGTTCACTCAAACTCACATCCATCGAGTCGGTGATGCCATCCAGCTGTATCATCCTCTGTCGTCCCCTTTTCCTCCTGCTCCTAATCCCTCCCAGCATCAGAGTCTTTTCCAATGAGTCACCTCTTCCCATGAGGTGGCCAAAGTACTGGAGTTTCAGCTTTAGCATCAGTCCTTCCAAAGAACATCCAGGGCTGATCTTTAGAATGGACTGGTTGGATCTCCTTGCAGTCGAAGGGACTCTCAAGAGTCTTCTCCAACACCACAGTTCAAAAGCATCAATTCTTCTGTGTTCAGCTTTCTTCACAGTCCAACTCTCACATCCATACGTGACCACTGGAAAAACCATAGCCTTGACTAGACGGACCTTTGTTGGCAAAGTAATGTTTCTACTTTTGAATATGCTATCTAGGTTGGTCATAACTTTTCTTCCAAGGAGTAAGCGTCTTTTAATTTCATGGCTGCAATCACCAAGTATTGGGTATATTTTAAAAAATGAAAATTAAATTGTACTGCTTTTACAAAAAGAGAGCTTTTATTTTCCTGACATAGCTATTTCTCAGGACAATACAAAATATTTGCTTTATTATATTAAGGGATCATTTGGCTTTTAAAAAAAGAACAATTATCATTTATTATAGTGTTTCATAAGTTCAATATGAAATTAGCAGAGTCAAATTTTGAAAGCAGTAATATCTAGGAAATGAGCAGCGGTTTTTATCCAAGGAAGTCAAAGTTCCTGTTTAGAATGCATTTGTGTACCTGTTATGTTATGTCGCATGCTAAAGGGATGTGAAAATTCAACAAATATCCAACTGAACCAGGAAAGATCCAAGTAAGGTAGGCTTAGGCCCAGCCTAGGCTGGATAGAGAGGAGACTTCTTGCACAAGAGTGCCTCCTGGAAGAGAGATCTCATAGCTTGGCCAATGGAATTTCTGTTAGAATGAGATGTCCAGGCACCCATCAGGTTATCAGTTCTTTTGGATCTTCTGTGTATAAATCTATTCCATGGAAACTACATGTCAAGGCAGAGGAAGCAAGCGTTGAAAGTCATTATACAGAGTCATAGAGTGAGAATCAGGAATACAATATGAAGTCAAGAGCTTGCAGCGGATTAGAAAGCAGTTTTCTGGTTTGCTCTCCTATCTCCTTTTATCTCCTGATAAGCTGCCAAGGAATTCCCCAGACACCTTAGAAAGAAAAGACCCGTTTCTTACTCTGCAAAGACATGGAAAGTAGCGTTCTTATTTTCAATGTCACAGCATACCTTCATAAAAGCAAAATCATTTGAAAGAGACTAATAATATCAGTACATTTTTGGTTTTTGTCTCCGGCTCCTGACCCAAAGTTCCTAAATCCCTTTGATTTCTTGAGTGATAGGAGTGTCTTTTATTCCAATGAGGAGACTCCTGATGGGCTCCTAAATGACTTCAGTATGGGGGTTAGTCATCAGAAAGACCAAGCCGTGATTAGGAGCTTGGAACTTTCAGTCTCACCTCCCATCCTCTGAAGTGGGGAGCCGGGGTGGGCGTGAGAAGGTGTCGGGGTAGAGATTGAATTAATAACTGATCATGTCCACCCATGGAAGGGTTCACACAAATCTCTACAGATTTCTGGGAGCTTGAGGTCAGTTAACAAATCTGGACACTGGGAGAATGGCCCACACCAGGCCTATGGAGACTGAAGTTCCTGTGCTAGGGACACTTCAGGATGTGCCTCCATATATTTCTTCATCTGATTGTTAAGCTATATCCTTTATAAGAAGCCAGTAAATATACTTCCCTGAATTTTGTGAGCCATTAAAACAAGTAGCAAATCTGAAGAGGACATTGTGGAAACCTACCATTCATAACCAGCTGGTCAGAAGCATAGGTGGCATCTAGGATTTGCTCCTGGAGACTGAAGTGAGGGCATCTTGTGGGGTTGAGTCCTCAGCCTGTGTGTTCTGCACTACGTCCAGGGAGTTTGTGCCAAGACTGAATTGTAGGACACCCAGCTAGTGTCTGAAGTGTGGGGAAACAGCGTGCACATCTGTTGTCAGAAGTGTTACGAGTGGAGGAAACAAGTTTTTTTCTGATTTGCTAAGAAATTAAACAAAGATTCAAAGCTGAGCTATTCTGATATCACACAACCTCAGTTTTCTTATGATTTAGGAAATATAAGTGACCATTTTCCCAACTGACTTTTTTTTTTTTTTTTGAAAAGGAACAGTAGTAGTCTCTCTGGAATAACACAGGCAGCAATTTACTGCAGACAGTGATTTAACTTTGAGATCTTTCTCAGTTGTTGTTATCACCTTTGCAAATCTGTGGCTGGATTTCACTCCACTATTCTAACTTCTCTCCTGGTTTATTGATGGCTAGGTACATTCCAGATGGTTGATGGGGGAGAGACCGCAACACCTGATCAGATGATGTCTCTATCAGCCCTTCCAACAAATTCTGTGATGACTCTTGGAAACTTAATTTGCTGAGTTTTCTTCAGATACAGCAACTCCGTGTGCAGATTAAATGACTAAGGGTTTTGTTTTTGCTTTTTAACCCTCCCAGGGGAATAAATATTACAAACTAAAATCATAATAGGAAATATTATGTTTTATTGATACTGAATTATAAAACAAGTTTATGATACTTATTTGCCTTGGTTCAGAAGTCCTCATGTTACTCCTAGAGCAATAGAAGTAAGGCATCACCTAAACCTTATAATTATGGTCATTGCCAGGTTAAAAAAAAAAAAAAACTAGATTATGAAATGTTTCCTAAATTTAGCCACTGATACAAGTTGTACATTGATATAATATCTTACTTAGATCATGTGCTGGTTTTGTGGATTTATGTGTGTTTATACATTATTGTTCAAAAGTGTTTTTTAAGGCATAGCCCGAAAATAGCTATCAAGATGTTTAAGACCTTAGACAATCTGAAACAACTTGAGGTGAGAAGGAGGTCAAGACACATATATGTTCTTTCCAACTTAACTAAAGGCAGGATCCTGACCACTGTTGCAATGTTATTCACAAGATGATTTATCTATTATGTTCCTAATAACAGTATCCTACCATCCACTTGTTCTACATAACTGAATCCCCTCTTTAGTTTTCAGTGTAAGAGCTGAAGGGAAGGAGGAAGATGCTCCAAGTTGGCCACATCCAGCAGATTGGGACCTCCTGGGCCAAGTCACCACCATTCCTGCCCCTTGGCTGCCCAACCACCATTGGCATTTTCCACAATTCATCACTAGCTTCCCTGGCTTCTGGTGGTGCACACGAAACTGGGTAAACTCACATGTGTTTGCCAAGTGACTGCATGAATTTTTAAAAATTGAAAAAATAATACTGGATCCTTAAGACTAAAAGAAAGAAACAAGGATTACAAAGTTTTAAAATATATATAGTAATACAGTGTCCATGGAAATACAAGATTAGCATTGGACCGCACACTTTCTATCCTGCCAAGTTTAAAAAAAATAACAAACCATCCCATTTACCATAGGTATATTTACACATATGCACAGGTAGTGATTCTAAAACTTTGGAAAACACTTTGCATGTTCCTTGTGTTTCCTGAGTTTTCTATTGGCTCTTGAATATCACAGAGCTGTGAAAACTTCTGTGTAAGTTGTACATTGTCGCCATGAGAAAGTACCACAAGCACAGTGGTTTGAAACAAAACAGATCCATTTATCCTGTAGGTCTATAGGTCAGAAGTTCAATGTGGTCTTGGTGGGCTAAGACCAAGGTCTCTGTTAAAGTCAAGGCAAGGAAGTGATTTCCTTCTTTCCCAGTTTCCTGAAGGCCTTCCTTCATCTGGAAGCTAACAATGAGCATCTTTCAGACTCTTCTTAAGATTGTCGTATCTCTCACCTGCTGGGGAAAGTCCTCTGCTTTTAAGAAGTTGTGTGATTAGACTGGACCCCGTAAGGACTACCTCCCCATACCTTGACAGGTAACATAGTCACAGGATCAGGGTTTCAGGACAAGGATTTCTTTGATGAGGAGCATTATTCTCTGAACCACAGTTCCTTACATGGGCCCTGCTGGCAAATGCCTGGATTAGATTCCCAAAAAGGGAAGGTGGTCAGTGGGCATAGTCTGAGGAGTGGAGGAAGGAAAACCGGAGAACCAGAAAAACCCAGTGGCTAATTTCCTTTCAAAATGTTGCCTAGTGACTCCTGGGAAAATCATCTGGCTTGATTTGTGACCCATCATACAAGGTTAGGATTTAGGCTGTGCTTCTTTGAAATTCATTTTTACATCACCAGATCCACAGATTGGCATAATATTTGTGGCAAAAACAGAAATAAAGCTTGGACCACCATCTTTCCTTGTCCCAGTGTCTGGGCAAAGTGTCATCCAGGACAGACAAATGGCGGCAGGCACATTTGCCCAGCTTTCGGCTTTGCAGTCATAAGCAGATACAGTCTCCCTAGAAACACCAGCATGAGACATCCTGGATGCTGTTGAGCCCCCGAGTATTCAATTCAGCCTTGGTGTTAGTTCTTCCTTCATGTAAAGCTCTTATCTTCTTTTTTAGTACATTTTGTTTCCTTCAATTGTGATTATTAGTTGAACAGAGAGAATTTAATTTGCTTAATTATAAAAGAATGTCTTCCAGATTTTAATAGGTTTTAAAAAGTAGACATGTCATATAAAGAAAATGTGTCACTGATTATGTATATCACACTCAAATGTAATTCTACATTTTGAGATACTTCTATACAGATCCTAACCTGTTATATATTTCATTGCAATAAAATTGCCTTGTTTTTTCTTACATTTTATTATTCCTTTTATACAATACAAAGGTACTGAATGTACTGTAAATTTTGACAGCTTTTTTTTTTTTCACTGCAGCTTTGCAAAGATTTGGTTGCATATTCATAACCACTGGTGACATGGTGCCAAGTGCTGAAACAATTATTCAGTGAATTCTTTGCATGACACTTCAGGGGAAATGATAGAAGTGCTGAAGCTGGGTTCTATTTTAAGACCTGTGGCTGGCGATCATTAGTATTTCATAAAGGAACATTGTACAGCTATGGAAAGGTTCAAGACAATGAGAAACGAAGCACAGATGAATTAGAGAGAAGGAAAAATCATGTAGAGTATGGTGAAGACTGTTTCATAAACAGTATCTTTATAACTGAAATCATTCAATTCTAGAATAAATGCTCCAACTTATGTTATAAAAGTTAGTGTTTGTACCTATTTCATGAGAGTTAATATACAACCCTTAAAGATCTTATCTGCTAAATAATATAGGAAAAAACAAAAGCCATCGTATTGAAATGTTGTTCCAACTGACAAAAAATGATAAGCAGAACGTCTTGTCTCAGCAGAAACTGAGGCAAATGAGTTTAAAGTTTTACTCAAGCTCTCACAGGGCTTCCCAGGTGGCTCAGAGTCTGCCTGCCAATACACGAGCCCCAGGAGACTCAGGTTCAGTTCCTGGGTCAGGAGAATCCCCTGGAGGAGGAAATAGCAACACATTCTGGTATTCTTACTGGAATAATCCCATGGACAGAGGAGCCTGGTGGGTGGCAGTCCACAGGGATTGAAAAAGTCAGGCATGACTGTGCAACTGAGCGTGTACACATGCAGCCAAGCTCTCACACCTGGCAGTGCTAACCAGAAATCCGGTCTTCTCACTTCTTCCCCTGCAATTGTTCTAGTGGGTTGTGCTGCAGTTCTCAGAAACCTGCTCTTTATTGTGCAATAATCCCTGTTGCAATATGAGTTCATTTATCACAGTCCATTCTAAAGGAGATNGTGTTTGTACCTATTTCATGAGAGTTAATATACAACCCTTAAAGATCTTATCTGCTAAATAATATAGGAAGAAACAAAAGCCATCGTATTGAAATGTTGTTCCACTGACAAAAAATGATAAGCAGAACGTCTTGTCTCAGCAGAAACTGAGGCAAATTAGTTTAAAGTTTTACTCAAGCTCTCACAGGGCTTCCCATGTGGCTCAGAGTCTGCCTGCCAATACACGAGCCTCAGGAGACTCAGGTTCAGTTCCTGGGTCAGGAGGATCCCCTGGAGGAGGAAATAGCAACACATTCTGATATTCTTACTGGAATAATCCCATGGACAGAGGAGCCTAGTGGGTGGCAGTCCACAGGGATTGAAAAAGTCAGGCATGACTGTGCAACTTAGCGTGCACACATGCAGCCAAGCTCTCACAGCTGGCAGTGCTAACCAGAAATCCGGTCTTCTCACTTCCTCCCCTGCAATTGTTCTAGTGGGTTGTGCTGCAGTTCTCAGAAACATGCTCTTTATTGTGCAATAATCCCTGTTGCAATATGAGTTCATTTATCACAGTCCATTCTAAAGGAGATCAGCCCCAGGTGTTCTATGGAAGGAATGGTGCTAAAGCTGAAACTCCAGTACTTTGGCCACCTCGTGCGAAGAGTTGACTCATTGGAAAATACTCTGATGCTGGGAGGGATTGGGGGCAGGAGGAAAAGGGGACGACAGAGGATGAGGTGGCTGGATGGCATCACCGACTCAATGGATGTGAGTTTGAGTGAACTCTAGGAGTTGGTGATGGCCAGGGAGGCCTGGCGCGCTGCGATTCATGGGGTCACAAAGAGTCGGACACGACTGAGCGACTGAACTGAAGTGATCACAGTGAAAAGCAATGACAAGAGAAATTCAGTACTCAACCATTTAACCAGTTTTCCCTTGCATATTTGTTCAAATAATATCTAAGGAATGGGAGAACATGATTCAGACAAGACCCTTTTTAAAGACAAGCTTATTCTCCAAGTTAGAGCCAATATCTTCTAATGAGCTGAGAAAAAATACACTGGAATTTTGCTTCTCAGCAGAAGCTCATGATTCCTATCTCTAAGAGAAGGGGAAGAGGCAAAGCAAAAATCAGCTCATAATGATTTCTTTAAAAATTACCAATTTGATTGTGGTATGAATGATCTATAATATTTTCACATATTTAAAAGATAAAGTTTGAAGAATTTTTAACATATGTATGGACCCATTAAACCATAACTTCAATCCAGACAGTGAATAGACTCATTGTGCCCTTCATGTGAAATGAAATTTGCTCAGTTGTGTCTG
>SJYA01002606.1:354817-371995 GCA_006410615.1 Neotragus moschatus | reverse complement strand
GTTGGACTGTAAAGAAAGCTGAGTGTTGAAGAATTGATGCTTTTGAACTGTGGTGTTGGAGAAGACTCTTGAGAGCCTTTGAACTGCAAGGACATGCAACCAGTCTATCCTAAAGGAAATCAGTCCTGAATATTCATTGGAAGGACTGATGCTAAAGTTGAAAATCCAATACTTTGGCCACCTGATGCAAAGAACTGACTCCTTGGAAAAGACCATTATGCTGGGGAAGAGAAGGGGACAACAGAGGATGGAATGATTGGATGGCATCACTGACTCCATCACATGAATTTGAGTAGGCTCTGGGAGTTGGTGATGGACAGGGAGCCCTGCATGCTGCAGTCCATNAAAGTTGAAAATCCAATACTTTGGCCACCTGATGCAAAGAACTGACTCCTTGGAAAAGACCATTATGCTGGGGAAGAGAAGGGGACAACAGAGGATGGAATGATTGGATGGCATCACTGACTCCATCACATGAATTTGAGTAGGCTCTGGGAGTTGGTGATGGACAGGGAGCCCTGCATGCTGCAGTCCATGGTGTGGCAAAGAGTCGGACATGACTGAGCGACTGAACTGAACTGAATCAAATTTAATATCAATAGAGATAAAGATTTAATAGACTAATTTTCATAGATGAAATTGTTTCCACATGCCACCCCCGCAGCCCTCCAAAAGGCACACAAATTCACATGACTTATCAAAGGAATTTTACCAAACTTTTTAACAAGAATATCCTAATGTTCTTTAATTGTTTGGGAGTATAAAAAGAAAGAGCATACTTATCTGTACTGTATCCCAAATCTGTCAAATACCATGTCAGTAAGAAAAATACAGATCAATCTTGCAAGTGCAATTAGCAAAACAAATTCCATAACACATTTATAAAAGTATGTATGGTGAAGAAAAAATTCTAGGGATATCAAGAATTTAAGAATGGCTCAATATTAAAAGACATATTAATGTATTTCACTCTATTACTACATGTAAGAAGAAAACTTATAATCAGATATTCCATAGATTCTGAAATGATAGCTGACCCTCATTTCTGATTTTTAAAAATACTTAACAGTTTACCACATTAATAGATCATATTCAGATACTGCAATGGAGAATAAATAGTGTTGGAAAAAATTTGACACTTAACTCTAATTTTTTTTAAAGCTTAATACTGATCATCCAAAATTCTGTAAATCCTACATGTAATTCTGAAAGACAAAGTAGAATGTGTGGAAAGCCATTATGTACATTCTTGAGTAAATGATTCAGCTTATATGACTTTCTCAAATTAACATAAAAATTTAATGTGATCCTAGCAAAAATAATAAATTTTTTTCTGGCCCAGTCTAATTGACTCTAAATTTTACATGGATAAGTATTGAGGAATAGTAAGGAAAAAGAACAACTATGAATGGGTTTAGTTCTACAGATATTAAGGTACACTATGAAGAACTGTCCAGGCTGTGTAACAAATTCTATAAATTTAGCAGTACAACCAACATTCACTACAATCCCGCATTTCCTACAGGTCAGGTGTCCAGCTGGTTCTCTGTTTAGTGTCTCCCCAAGCTACAGTCTGGAGTTGTGGTCCCTCAAAGAGTTGACTGGGGGAAAACCAATTTCCCACTCCTTTTGAGCCGATGGCAGAACTCATTTCCTATCTGCAGGACTGAAGTTTTTAGTTCCTTGCTGAGGGTGCTTTCAACTCTCAGAGCCACCTGCAGTTCTTAGGTGATTTTTTCAGATATGACCACTTACATCATGGCCTCTCGTGTCTTCAGAGGCAGCACTGCAGAGAGACTGCATCTTCTGTGAAATCTCTTATCACAAGGCTGGTGTTCCATCACCTTTGTCATGGGATGTAAGGTAGTTGTGGAAGTGACACTCCATCATCCTTGCCACACTCTGTGGAGGAGCATTAAAGATATGACTAGCAGATGTGAGGGTCATTTTAGGACAACAGGATGTGGCCTCTCAAATCACTGGGAATAATGAATATTTGATAAAAGGTGTCAAAACCGGATAGTCACTTAGAAATGTATGGCAGAACCAATACAGTATTGTAAAGTAAAATAAAGTAAACAAACAGAAAAAAGGTGTATATTTATCCCACATCATGCAACCAAATAGTTTTCGATGGATTATAAATTCAAGTCTAAAAATGAAACTGTTTGAGTACTAGAAAAAAACATAGGTGGGAATGAAAAAGCCTTTTAAATGTAACTTAAATTCGACAAATTGGTTATTTCACTGCATTAAAAAAGACTTGGCAAAATATCATAAGCGAGGTCAAAAGACAAATAATCTTGGGGAAAATATTTGCAATTCACATCACAGACAAAGGACTCATTTTTTAAACATAAAGAAGAAAATTCTGTTTTTTTGTTTTCTAAGGAAAGCATACAAAATTAGTAACACATCCAATCAGCAAAGTCTATGAACATGCAAAGATACTGACTTGTAGTAAAATAAATGCACATTGAAACTGTTTTAAGATACTCATTTCTCACCCATGAGATTGGCACAGATCTAGAACTTACTGACCCGCTCTGCTATTGGCGAGGTTTTGGAGAGTTGTTATCTGAATGGAAGGGAATGTAGCAAAATCCTACAAAATTGAAGCATTTCCTTTTTTATTCAGCTATATCGCTTTTGGAAACATCACTTCAAGACTCACATCAACAAACACTAACCAGTATATTTCTGCAGTTATTCAGAATACCTTAGGATAAAAATAACCCAGAAGTTCAGTGATAGGGTTGAATAGACTGTGGTAACAAATGGCTGAGTTAAGTATGAAATAAAAATGCAAGGTACAGATAGTACATTTATAATAAGGTGTGCTTTTTTGGTGTGTGTCCAGAAAAGGACATTTGCACATCATTTTTACAAAACTTATCCATTGTGTGATACTTTTTGTTTGCATTAAACTTCCTTGAAACAGAAGTTGTCCTATTTATTTTTGTTTTGTTGTGTTTCTAGTTTGCCCTTGAGTGCCTGGCAATAGACATAAACAGGCTATTTGCTCTCTGTCTTCACGCTCCTTTTCCGAGGATTTCATACAGACTCTTTGGGGGCCATTCCTTAATTAGTTTTAATAATAGAATTGTGATCTACCCCTCCTGTTTCATGCTCCAAGCATCTTAGCTGAGTTATTTCTGGACCTGCAGCTCCCAGCACTGATTGAACACACTCCCCTCTTCCTTAGTTGCTTGGTGACACCACTCTCTGATTACCTTTATTGCCTCCCCCCCATATGAATTACCTCTCACTAATGAATGCCACCAATCAAGCATTCCAAGAACTCTGGAGAAATATTCAAACCTTTCCACTTGCCCTTGTGGAGGAATTCCTGCTCCTGGCCTTGAAGATGTGTGGCACAATTTTTGTTACATTTTCTACATGCATTCTGTCACAGGGCTGTGAAAGATGGTTTCTCCAACTTACCTCCAGCCTTCACGGTTTCATTTTCTCTGTTTTTGCAAAAGATTAGATATAGTTCAAAACTAATGCAGCAGAAATGGGATACACCACCAGGGCCAAGACATAGCTCTATTTTGAGTTCTCCACCTTCATGGAAACTATTGGAATGTGAAAAGGTCTTCAAACCACTAATCTGTTTCTATCAAGCCAATTTTCATTCTTTTTCACAACTAAATATACGGAAGGTGTGCGTGTATGTGTGTTTCTTTTTTACATCTTTCCTTGTCAAGTGCATCTTTCATTATCTATTCTTTTAAAAATTTCCTGGGTAACAAAATATTTTAAGCATTTTCAGGGATGTGGTATTCATATCACAAGGTCAACTGTAAGAAAGAAATCAATAATAACAATAGCAATTGCATAGAAAACTGTGAAAAGGCTCATGAAGTATTAAGACTTATTTTTTATTATTACAAAAATTTTTGTTATGATAAATCACAGACAAATGAAAATGATCATTCCGAACAGAAAGGAATTGGGTAGGGTTGAGATAAAACTTCTCTTAGTCTCTTTTTTTATGAGGTCATGAGTGCCACATTTTTCTCAAGTAACTCAGAAAAAAACACTGAGAAGGACACATGAGAGAAGATTGATATAAAGGTGACAGATATATTGAGTACAGAAAAGAAACAAATGGAAGATGGATGAATAATAAATAGAAGAGAGATGGATGATATATAAATCTCATCTGGTGAAAATCATTAAAATGAGGTGATACCTGACATAGTAAAATGGCAAAATTACTGACAAAAGAGAGTATCTTTAAGCCTTGAGTCCTATAAATTCCTAAACCACAAACATTTATTGAGAGAGACTTCAAGTTTATATGATGGGAATAAGGTATTTTAACATACTCTTAAAAAAAAAATCCCAACTTATGGACTAGGATAAAATATTTGCAAATTATGTTACCAACAAGGGATTAATTTTCTAAAAATACAAACAGTTCACAAGTGAAAGTAACTCAGTCTTGTACAACTCTTTGCAACTACATGGACTATATTGTCTATGGATTCTCCAGGCCAGAATACTGGAGTGGGTAGCCTTTCCCTTCTCCAGATCTTCCCAACTCAGGGATCAAACCCAGGTCTCTTGCATTGCAGGAAGATTATTTACCAACTGAGCCACAAGGGATGCCCATATAGCTTAACATTAAAAAAAAAAAAAACCTGAAAAACAATCCAATCAAAAAATGGGCAGAAGATCTAAACAGACATTTCCCTACAGAAGATGGCCAACGTGGGCCAACAGGCACATGAAAAAATTAAAATGCAAATAAGAACTATAATGAGGTATCAGCTCATACCAGTCAGAATGGCCATCATTAAAAATTTACAAATAATAAGTGCTGAATAGGGTCTGGAGACAATGGAACCCTCCTACACTGCTGGTGGGAATGTAAATTAGTGCAGCCATTATGGAAGACCATAGGGAAGTTCTTTAAAAAACTAAAAATAAAATTGTCATATGATCGCAGTTCCACTCCTGGGCATATATCTGGAGAAAGCTGAAATTTGAAAAGATATATGCACCCCTCATGTTAACAGCACTATTTATAGTAGCCGAGACATAGAAGAAATGTAAATGTCCATTGACAGATGAATAGTTAAGGAAGATGTGGTATATATGCGTACATACATTTTCTATATATACTGGACTATTATTAAATCATAAAAAGAATGAAATCATGCCATTTGCAGCAACATGGATAGACTCAGGGATTATCATACTAAGTGAAGTAAGTCAAAACATAGAGACAAACATCATATGATATCACTGTTTACACGTGGAATCTAAAAAGTGACACAAAAAACCTTATTTACAAAACAGAAATAGACTTAGACATAGAAAACAAACTTTTGGTTATCAAAGAGGATGGTGGAGTCAGGAGGGGTAAACTGGGAGTTCTGGATTAATATATACATATTACTATAGGTAAAGAAGAAGGACTTACTGTAAGACCCAGGGAACTCTATTCAGTAGCTTGTAATAATCTATAGCAAAATAACCTGAAAAAGAATACGTAGACATACATGTATACACGTATATGACTCTTTGCTATAAACCGGAAACTAACACAACACTGTAAATTAACTATCTCTGTCTGTGTGGTGCTCAGTTTTTTCCGACTCTTTGCGACCCCATGGACTCTAGCCCATCAGGCATTGCTGTCCACGGAGTTTTCCAGGCAAGAATACTGGAGCAGGTTGCCATTTCCTACTCCAAGGCATGTTTCCAAACCAGGGATTGAGGGTGAGACTCCCTCGTCTCCTGCACCGAAAGGCGGATTCTTGATCACTGCATCATTTAGTACTTCAAATAAAAATGATCAATATATTTTTTTTTAAGTGCAACAACTGAAAATAACAGAAAGGATGACAACCACAGCAGAATGACTTCCTATATAGTGACTTGGGACTAAACAAACAGAGAAAGTGTAAATTCCTAAAGATATAAAGGAAGCCTTCAAAGGGTTTGAAGAACATAGGAATTACCTGATGAACAAGAGAGGCGAATGTTGCTGGCAAGCAGTATAGTACCCAGGATGTTGTGGAGCTGAGACACAGATGATATGTTTGGAGTTAACATCAGACCTGCAGGACTCCCAGTCATGAAAGCATAAAATTGTACATCTTCTGTCACCCAAAAAAAAAAAAAAAAAGGCTGACAAGTGCTAAGTGGAAGGACATATCAAATTTATCTTCTGGAGATAGTTTGTTGGCTACAGGGAAAACCTGGGCTGGAAGATGAGACAGGAAGATGTGGCAATCACACAAAAAGCTCTGGAAGCTCCTAAATCAGTGAACACCTGACCTCACTGTCCATACCCTCAGGGCCACTAAGAACAAGTACTCTCAGCTCCTGGAGTCCCAGTATCTGGCACTCTGTTCAGTTCAATTCAATAGTTCAGTCGTGTCTGACTCTGCAACACCATGGACTGCAGCATGCCAGGCCTCCCTGTCCATCACCAACTTCCGAAGTTCACTCAAACTCACGTCCATCGAGTCGGTGATGCCATCCAGCCATCTCATCCTCTGTCATCCCCTTCTCCTTCTGCCCTCAATCCCTCCCAGCATCAGGATCTTTTCCAATGGGTCAACTCTTCACATGATGTGGCCAAAGTACTGGAGTTTTAGCTTTAGCATCAGTCCTTACAAAGAACACCCAGGACTGATCTATATTAGAATGGACTGGTGGGATTTCCTTGCAGTCCAAGGGACTCTTAAGAGTCTTCTCCAACACCACAGTTCAAAAGCATCAATTCTTCAGCACTCAGCTTTCTTCACAGTCCAACTCTTACATCCATACATGACCACTGGGAAAACCATAGCCTTGACTAAACAGACCTTTGCTGACATAGTAATGTCTCTGCTTTTCAATATGCTATGTAGGTTGGTCATAACTTTCCTTCCAAGGAGTAAGCTTCTTTTAATTTCACAGGTGCAATCACCATCTGCAGTGATTTTGGAGCCCCCCAAAATAAAGTCTGACACTGTTTCAAATGCTTCCCCATCACTTCTTCTACCATAAAGTGATGGAATCAGATGCCATGATCTTAGTTTTCTGAATGTTGAGCTTTAAGCCAACTTTTTCACTCTCCTCTTTCACNTCTAAATAGACATGTCTCCAAAGAAGACACACAGATGGCCAAGACACATATGAAAAGATATTAAACATCACTAATTATTAGAGAAACGCAAACCAGAACTACAAGATATCACCTCACACTAGCCAGAATGGCTATCATCAAAAGATCCACAAACAATAAATGCTTCAGAGGCTGTGGAGAGAAGGGAAACCACCTACACTATTGGTGGGAATGTAAATTGGTACAGCCACTCTGGAGAACAGTATGGAAGGTCCTTAAAAAACTAAAAATAGAGCTGCCATATGACCCTGCAATCCCACTCCTGGGCGTATATCCAGAGGAAACACATAATCAAAAAGATACATGCGTCCTAGTGTTCATTGCAGCACTATTTACAACAGCTGAGATCCAAGGCAGTCTAAGTGCCCATCAGCAGAGGAATAGCTAAGGAAGATGTGGTACATATATATAATGCAATATTACTCAACTGTGTAAAAGAATGAAATAAGGCCAGTTGCAGCAACATGGATGGACCTTGAGATTCTCATACTGAGTGAAGTAAGTCAGAGAAGGAGAAATATTGTATGGCATCCCTTATAGGGATGTCTTGGCCATCTGTGTGTCTTCTTTAGGGACATGTCTATTTAGAACTTGTCCATTTAATGACTGGGTTGTTTGTTTTGATGCTGTTAAGCCTAAGAAGCCATTCATAAATTTTGGGGACTAATCCTTTGTTGGTCACATCATTTCAAATATTTCTCCCAATCTAGGTGGAGTCCAAAAAGAAAAGATACAAATGACCTTACAAACAGAAAGAGATTCGCAGACTTAGAAAATGAACTTATGGCTGCCAGAGGGAAGGAGGGAGGGAAGAGAGAGACAGGGAGTTTAGGATGGACGTGTACATGCTGCTATACTTAAAATGGATAACCAAGAAGCCCTGCTATATAGCAAGAAACTGCTCAGTGTTATGTGGCAGCCTGGATGGGACAGTAGTTTGGGGGAGAATGGATACATGTATATGTATGGCTAAGTCCTTTCACTGTTCACTTGAAACTATCATAATATTGTGAATTGGCTATACCCAAATACAAAATAAAAAGTTACAAAACAATAAAAACAAATACAATCTATGGTTTCTTTTCTAACTTCTTAACCTGAAAGGAAAATTAGAGTCATATGCATTTCATTTATTTTGAATTTCTCATAGCAAAGTTGCTATATAAATTCACAACAAAGGACTAATATTTAAATGTTTGTTTAAAATTCTATCCTTAATTTAATATGATGTCATT
Organism: Neotragus moschatus; assembly: GCA_006410615.1. NCBI lineage: Eukaryota > Metazoa > Chordata > Mammalia > Artiodactyla > Bovidae > Neotragus > Neotragus moschatus. The sequence continues at coordinate 363,631 of SJYA01002606.1, read as the reverse complement.
TAGCATTTAATATGATGCTTTATATATCATTCTTAGAAAACATACTTCTGTCCACTTGTGTATATTTCTATATCAGTACATTCATTATATTTCACGCAAGTACACATGTACATACAAGTATAAGAGGCATTTATCTTTGACCAAATCTCTGATTCATATCGAAGCTTGGTTTACATGTCAAGTTTGGGAAATTACAAGGTATGAGGTTTTCTCTTGGGACTCCATTTGTATGCAACTAATGTCTAAGGTCTGTGTATTCAACTTTCTCTAATGTTTCTACAATCTAGCTTTCATTCAGCAAGTCCACACTGACAGACTTAGTAATTTTTTAACTTCCTTGTTGACTTCTATCTGTATCTTTAGAGACCTGCAAAAATATGAAAGCTGGAAAAACAGTCAGTGATTGTTGATGGATCATTATCATCATCACCAATTAAAAAGAGGAATTTAAAATTTTCGTGTGATTTAAACTGTATTCTAACTATACCAAAGATTGAGAGACAGGTTGATCTAAATCTTCTTCTGCTCCCCAAAGTTAGCTACTGCCCAGAGGGCGTCAGAGCTAGCAAGCACATCTGCCTGCCCCACCCTCCAGACACGTCCCCTTCATCGAGGTGTGGTCTCTGGTGGGGGCTCCTGAGATGAAAATGCTTCAGCAACTTCAATAGCAGGACCCTGCATTACACCTTGAAAAAGATCACCTTCCAAAACACTTGCCGTCTATGGAATCTATGGACAATGACTCTGAAAGTATAGCCCCAAAGAGGAAAGTGGGTGAAGAGCTGAGCAGGGCACTATGAAAATGGCAAAAAAGGTCAGGGTCAAGGGTGCATCTGTGCTAATGCCTGTCAATTTTCCATCATTTCTACACCCACAGCTTTTAACCAAGGCTATAGTGAAAAGCAAATCCCTATTTGAACCTAATATGTGTTTTTATTCACATGAATGAATTCTACTCTTGTACTTATCCTTTTAGCCTAAATTTACATACTTTTTATCCTTGTAAGTTCTCTGATTGCTCTACAATGTCCTAAAAGTAGACCTAAAGAGTACAATGATATAATGCATTTAAAATTAAGAATATTGTAATGAATAGAAAATGAACAATACAAAACATGATTGTAAGAGCACTTCCAGCTCAATTAAAGAGATACCTTAACTTTTCATTTCATTTTATTTTTCTTCTAGCTGTCTTCCCCATCAACAAATCTTATCCTTTCCCAATAACTGATGCTGAAATTTAGTTCCACTGTAGTGGATTGAATGACATTCCCCCAAATTCACATCCTCCTAGAACCTCAGAATGCAATCTTATTTAGAATCAGATCTTGGAAGAATCATGAAGTGAAATAATCGTGGATTTATAAAGGACCCTGTGGAGGACTGACATCATTACAAAGGAATGAGAGCCCATTATCCAAGGACTGACATCATTACAAAAGAAAAGAGAGAGTGGTTGAAAATCACAGAAGAAGGTCATGGGATGCCAAAGAGTCAGAGGCTGGAGTGATGCATGTACAAGTCAGGGAGTAGCAAGGACTGCCAGCAACCACTAGGAGAGGGGAGAGAGACAGGGGATGATTTTCCCTCACATCCTCCAGAAGGAACTAGCCTCGCTGTCAACTTGATTTCAGGCTTTTGGCCTCCCAAGCTATGAAAGAATAAATTTCTATTGTTCTAAGCCACTTAATTTGTGGNTGCTTAACAGCATCAAAACAAACAACCCAGTCATTAAATGGACAAGTTCTAAATAGACATGTCTCCAAAGAAGACACACAGATGGCCAAGACACATATGAAAAGATATTAAACATCACTAATTATTAGAGAAACGCAAACCAGAACTACAAGATATCACCTCACACTAGCCAGAATGGCTATCATCAAAAGATCCACAAACAATAAATGCTTCAGAGGCTGTGGAGAGAAGGGAAACCACCTACACTATTGGTGGGAATGTAAATTGGTACAGCCACTCTGGAGAACAGTATGGAAGGTCCTTAAAAAACTAAAAATAGAGCTGCCATATGACCCTGCAATCCCACTCCTGGGCGTATATCCAGAGGAAACACATAATCAAAAAGATACATGCGTCCTAGTGTTCATTGCAGCACTATTTACAACAGCTGAGATCCAAGGCAGTCTAAGTGCCCATCAGCAGAGGAATAGCTAAGGAAGATGTGGTACATATATATAATGCAATATTACTCAACTGTGTAAAAGAATGAAATAAGGCCAGTTGCAGCAACATGGATGGACCTTGAGATTCTCATACTGAGTGAAGTAAGTCAGAGAAGGAGAAATATTGTATGGCATCCCTTATATGTGGAGTCCAAAAAGAAAAGATACAAATGACCTTACAAACAGAAAGAGATTCACAGACTTAGAAAATGAACTTATGGCTGCCAGAGGGAAGGAGGGAGGGAAGAGAGAGACAGGGAGTTTAGGATGGACGTGTACATGCTGCTATACTTAAAATGGATAACCAAGAAGCCCTGCTATATAGCAAGAAACTGCTCAGTGTTATGTGGCAGCCTGGATGGGACAGTAGTTTGGGGGAGAATGGATACATGTATATGTATGGCTAAGTCCTTTCACTGTTCACTTGAAACTATCATAATATTGTGAATTGGCTATACCCAAATACAAAATAAAAAGTTACAAAACAATAAAAACAAATACAATCTATGGTTTCTTTTCTAACTTCTTAACCTGAAAGGAAAATTAGAGTCATATGCATTTCATTTATTTTGAATTTCTCATAGCAAAGTTGCTATATAAATTCACAACAAAGGACTAATATTTAAATGTTTGTTTAAAATTCTATCCTTAATTTAATATGATGTCATTTAGCATTTAATATGATGCTTTATATATCATTCTTAGAAAACATACTTCTGTCCACTTGTGTATATTTCTATATCAGTACATTCATTATATTTCACGCAAGTACACATGTACATACAAGTATAAGAGGCATTTATCTTTGACCAAATCTCTGATTCATATCGAAGCTTGGTTTACATGTCAAGTTTGGGAAATTACAAGGTATGAGGTTTTCTCTTGGGACTCCATTTGTATGCAACTAATGTCTAAGGTCTGTGTATTCAACTTTCTCTAATGTTTCTACAATCTAGCTTTCATTCAGCAAGTCCACACTGACAGACTTAGTAATTTTTTAACTTCCTTGTTGACTTCTATCTGTATCTTTAGAGACCTGCAAAAATATGAAAGCTGGAAAAACAGTCAGTGATTGTTGATGGATCATTATCATCATCACCAATTAAAAAGAGGAATTTAAAATTTTCGTGTGATTTAAACTGTATTCTAACTATACCAAAGATTGAGAGACAGGTTGATCTAAATCTNCTGACAGACTTAGTAATGTTTTAACTTCCTTGTTGACTTCTATCTGTATCTTTAGAGACCTGCAAAAATATGAAAGCTGGAAGAACAGTCAGTGATTGTTGATGGATCATTATCATCATCACCAATTAAAAAGAGGAATTTAAAATTTTCATGTGATTTAAACTGTATTCTAACTATACCAAAGATTGAGAGACAGGTTGATCTAAATCTTCTGCTCCCCAAAGTTAGCTACTGCCCAGAGGGCGTCAGAGCTAGCAAGCACATCTGCCTGCCCCACCCTCCAGACACATCCCCTTCATCGAGGTGTGGTCTCTGGTGGGGGCTCCTGAGATGAAAATGCTTCAGCAACTTCAATAGCAGGACCCTGCATTACACCTTGAAAAAGATCACCTTCCAAAACACTTGCCGTCTATGGAATCTATGGACAATGACTCTGAAAGTATAGCCCCAAAGAGGAAACTGGGTGAAGAGCTGAGCAGGGCACTATGAAAAGGGCAAAAAAGGTCAGGGTCAAGGGTGCATCTGTGCTAATGCCTGTCAATTTTCCATCATTTCTACACCCACAGCTTTTAACCAAGGCTACAGTGAAAAGCAAATCCCTATTTGAACCTAATATGTGTTTTTATTCACATGAATGAATTCTACTCTTGTACTTATCCTTTTAGCCTAAATTTACATACTTTTTATCCTTGTAAGTTCTCTGATTGCTCTACAATGTCCTAAAAGTAGACCTAAAGAATACAATGATATAATGCATTTAAAATTAAGAATATTGTAATGAATAGAAAATGAACAATACAAAACATGATTGTAAGAGCACTTCCAGCTCAATTAAAGAGATACCTTAACTTTTCATTTCATTTTACTTTTCTTCTAGCTGTCTTCCCCATCAACAAATCTTATCCTTTCCTAATAACTGATGCTGAAATTTAGTTCCACTGTAGTGGATTGAATGACATTCCCCCAAATTCACATCCTCCTAGAACCTCAGAATGCAATCTTATTTAGAATCAGATCTTGGAAGAATCATGAAGTGAAATAATCGTGGATTTATAAAGGACCCTGTGGAGGACTGACATCATTACAAAGGAATGAGAGCCCATTATCCAAGGACTGACATCATTACAAAAGAAAAGAGAGAGTGGTTGAAAATCACAGAAGAAGGTCATGGGATGCCAAAGAGTCAGAGGCTGGAGTGATGCATGTACAAGTCAGGGAGTAGCAAGGACTGCCAGCAACCACTAGGAGAGGGGAGAGAGACAGGGGATGATTTTCCCTCACATCCTCCAGAAGGAACTAGCCTCGCTGTCAACTTGATTTCAGGCTTTTGGCCTCCCAAGCTATGAAAGAATAAATTTCTATTGTTCTAAGCCACTTAATTTGTGGTAACTTACCAGGCAATCCAAGGAAACAAATATACCCACTTTTAAGGTCACTATTGGGGTGCTGGTATGTGCAGTCCTGTCTGCTGGGCAGTTGCTAGCTATGTCTCCTTGAGATTCAGGAGACATAGCTATGCCTACAGGTGGACGTGAAGTCTAGGACCTCTGCTCTCCAGAGCAGTCCTTCTGGGTCCTGCCCCCTCTCATCTCACCTCCTGTGTCAGGGTCCCTCTGTCTGGATTTGTGTCATGATGTGCCCAGAGGAGGAGGCACTAGTCCTAGCGTTCTCAGGTTTCCCGAAGCTGTTTGGATATGGCCCTCATGAATGGGCCCAGGACAGGCGTGCCTACACGTCTCTCCCTCCATGGAATTTCTCACACGGCCTGTCCTGTCAAGGAACTCTCCCCTGCTCTGTGTCTGTCAAATGTGATGTCCACAGTAAAGTCCTCTTCTCAGGTCTCCAGGTTTGGTTCTGGGCCTGGGAAGTCCAAGATCTCAGCATGACCGACTCTGAAAACTGATTGAAGCTGGACATTGAACAATGGCTTTTCTGTTGGTTGTGGTGCTATCTAATCTCTCTCAAAAGGAATAAATGCTGTTGATTCAATGGATGGGACACTTTCCTAGTGGCTCAGACAGTAAAGAATCTGCCTGCACTGTGGGAGACCTGGGTTTGATCCCTGGGTCGGGAAGATCCCCTGGAGAAGGCAATGGCAACCCACTCCAGTACCCTTGCCTGGAAAATCCCATGGACAGAGGAGCCTGGAAGGCTACAGTCCATGAGGTCGCAAAGAGTCAAACATGACTGAGCGACCTCACTTTGTGTCAATGGATGGCCTGCTTTACTAGTAGCAAATTAAAATATATTAGCTGGCCATTTCTCAAGTATCACCTACATACAGTCTTCTATCCACTCAGTTACTCAGTTTTCGAGTATGCACTACATTCTGGATCCAAGAGATCATGCCACATCCTTGTCTTCAGGGACCTCACAGCATACAAATGCAACCCTAACAATAGTAGTAGTTACAACACAGTGCAACAGTGTCTCAGGAGGTGTGAGTGCTAGCTCATGTGAGAACTGAAAGCCACAGTTTCCTGCCTCCCCCTCCAGGATTGCTGTATTCCTGCCCAGTTACCTTGGTTAACTAGGCACATGTGGCTAACTAGGTACATGGTCCAAACACTGGCCATGTGAACAAATCAGTGCCCAGTCAGCATGGATACAACTGTAAACAACAAATCCCAGTCATACTCTTCATTTCCTAAGTTCCCTGAGTTCTAGGAATTGAAGGATCTTTAAAATTATTTCCTAGGATTGGGGTAACTCTATGAACCTCATTTTCTCAGCTGGAGGTGAAGCAGTGAGCCATGTTCTGCCCAGTACAAGGGCAGTTCCCCATTTGGCCTCTAAGGAGAGCCCAAGGCACATTGCGGTACCCTGTTAATCATCAAAAACAAAATTGGAAACATTTTGTTTGTGCTTCTTTTGCTGTGCAGGAGTTTTTTGTTTTTAGCTTGATGTTTAGCTTGATGTAGTCCCACTGTTTAGTTTTTATTTCATTGCTGTGCTTTAGGTGTCATATCCAAAAAATAATTACCAAGGGCTCCTGTCAGAGAGCACTTATGCTTTTTCTAGTAATTTGATGGTTTCAAAGCTTACATTAAAAAAAAAATCCACTTTGATTTACTTTTTGTAAGTGCTGTGAACTATGAATCAATCCAGTTTCATTCTTTAATTGGTGAATATCCAATTATCCCATTATCCCAGCATGAGTTCTTGAAGACTATCTTTTCTGTATTGAGTAATCCTGGTCAAATATTAGTTGGTTGCATACACTTGGGTTTGTTTCTGGGCTTTCAATTCTGTTCCATTTGTCTATTTGTCTGTTTTTACATCAGTACCATACTGTTTTGATGACTATAGTTTTATAGTATATCTTGAAATCAGAAAGTGTGATGCCTTCTGCTTTGTTCTTCTTTAAACCATCAACAAAGTGAAAAGACAACCTATAGAATGGGAAAAATGTGAAAATCTGATAAGGGGCTAATTCAAATTTATAAAGAACCTATACAACCCACTCAGTAGCAAACAGACAAAGAACCCAATTTAAAAATGGGTAAAGGACCTGAATAGATATTTCTTCAAAGAAAAACACAAAGGTCAACAAAATACATGAAAAAATGCTAAACATCCCTAGTCATTAGGGAAATGAAAAATAAAACTACTATGAGGTATCACATCACACTTGTTGGAATGCTGATTATCAAAAAGATAAGAAATAAATGCAGGTGAGGGTGTGGAAAAAGGGGAAATATGTGGACTATTTTAATGGAAATGTAAATTGGTACAGCCATTATGAAAAACAATATGGTGGTTCCCCCAAACCTAAAAATGAACCATATGATCCAGCAATTTCAGTCCTGGGAATATAACCAAAGGAAACTGAAATGATATTTGAAAAGACACATATACCCTACCCCAATGTTCATTGCAGAATTATTTACAATAGCCAAGACACAGAGACAACCTAAGTATCCACTGAGATATGAAATACATATATGTTTTATATATATATATGTGATATATATATCATATATAATATATACATAAATGTTACCACATATATATATACACACACATGTGTATGTGTGTGGCAACATTTCTATCTGTTCTTCCGTGTGTGTGTGTGTAAAGATTTTTATTACGCAGATAATCACGATGGTGTAATCACTCACCTAGAGTCAGATATTCTGGAATGCGAAGTCAAGTGTGCCTTAGAAAACATCACTATGAACAAAGCTAGTAGAGGTGATGAAATCCCAGTTGAGATATTCCAAATCCTGAAAGATGATGCTGTGAAAGTGCTGCACTCAATATGCCAGTAAAATTTGGACTCAGTGGTGGCCACAGGACTGGAAAAGATCAGTTTTCATTCCAATCCCAAAGAAAGGCAATGCCAAAGAATAATCAAACTACCGCACACTTGCACTCATCTCACATGCTAGTAAAGTAATCCTCAAAATTCTCCAAGCCAGACTTCAGCAATACATGAACTTCCTGACGTTCAAGCTGGTTTTAGAAAAGGCAGAGGAACCAGAGATCAAATTGCCAATATCCGTTGGATCATGGAAAAAGCAAGAGGGTTCCAGAAAAAACATCTATTTTTGCTTTATTGACTATGCCAAAGCCTTTGCTGTGTGGATCACAACAAACTGTGGAAAATTCTGAAAGAGATGGGAATACCAGACCACCTTTCCTGCCTCTTGAGAAATCTGTAGCTAGGCTAGATGAAGCACAAGCTAGAATCAAGATTGCTGGAAGAAATATCAATAACCACAGATATGTAGATGACACCACCTTTATGGCAGAAAGTGAAGAACTAAAGAGTCTCTTGATGAAAGTGAAAGAGGAGAGTGAAAAAGTTGGCTTAAAGCTCAACTTTCAGAAAACTAAGATCATGGCATCTGGTCCCATCATTTCATGGGAAATAGATGGGGAAACAGTAGAAACAGTGTCAGACTTTATTTTGGGGGGCTCCAAAATCACTGCAGATGGTGAGTGCAGCCATGAAATTAAAAGATGCTTACTCCTTGGAAGAAAAGTTATGATCAAGCTAGATAGCATATTAAAAAGCAGAGACATTACTTTGCCAACAAAGGTCTATCTAGTCAAGGCTGTGGTTTTTCCAGTAGTCATGTATGGATGTAAGAGTTGGACCTTAAAGAAAGCTGAGCGCCAAAGAACTGATGCCTTTGAACTGTGGTGTTGGAGAAGACTCTTGAGAGTCACTTGGACTGCAAGGCGATCAAACCAGTCTGTCCTAAAGGAAATCAGTCCTGAATATTCATTGGAAGGACTGATGTTGAAGCTGAAACTCCAATTCTTTGGCCACCTAGTACGAAGAGCTGGCTCATTTGAAAAGACCCTGGTGATGGGAAAGATTGAAGGCAAGAGGAGAAGGGAATGACAGAGGATGAGATGGCTGGATGGCATCACTGACTCAATGGACATAAGTTTGGGTAAACTCTGGGAGTTGATGATGGACAGGGAGGCCTGGATT
>SJYA01002606.1:306780-353260 GCA_006410615.1 Neotragus moschatus | reverse complement strand
CATCAACAAAGTGAAAAGACAACCTATAGAATGGGAAAAATGTGAAAATCTGATAAGGGGCTAATTCAAATTTATAAAGAACCTATACAACCCACTCAGTAGCAAACAGACAAAGAACCCAATTTAAAAATGGGTAAAGGACCTGAATAGATATTTCTTCAAAGAAAAACACAAAGGTCAACAAAATACATGAAAAAATGCTAAACATCCCTAGTCATTAGGGAAATGAAAAATAAAACTACTATGAGGTATCACATCACACTTGTTGGAATGCTGATTATCAAAAAGATAAGAAATAAATGCAGGTGAGGGTGTGGAAAAAGGGGAAATATGTGGACTATTTTAATGGAAATGTAAATTGGTACAGCCATTATGAAAAACAATATGGTGGTTCCCCCAAACCTAAAAATGAACCATATGATCCAGCAATTTCAGTCCTGGGAATATAACCAAAGGAAACTGAAATGATATTTGAAAAGACACATATACCCTACCCCAATGTTCATTGCAGAATTATTTACAATAGCCAAGACACAGAGACAACCTAAGTATCCACTGAGATATGAAATACATATATGTTTTATATATATATATGTGATATATATATCATATATAATATATACATAAATGTTACCACATATATATATACACACACATGTGTATGTGTGTGGCAACATTTCTATCTGTTCTTCCGTGTGTGTGTGTGTAAAGATTTTTATTACGCAGATAATCACGATGGTGTAATCACTCACCTAGAGTCAGATATTCTGGAATGCGAAGTCAAGTGTGCCTTAGAAAACATCACTATGAACAAAGCTAGTAGAGGTGATGAAATCCCAGTTGAGATATTCCAAATCCTGAAAGATGATGCTGTGAAAGTGCTGCACTCAATATGCCAGTAAAATTTGGACTCAGTGGTGGCCACAGGACTGGAAAAGATCAGTTTTCATTCCAATCCCAAAGAAAGGCAATGCCAAAGAATAATCAAACTACCGCACACTTGCACTCATCTCACATGCTAGTAAAGTAATCCTCAAAATTCTCCAAGCCAGACTTCAGCAATACATGAACTTCCTGACGTTCAAGCTGGTTTTAGAAAAGGCAGAGGAACCAGAGATCAAATTGCCAATATCCGTTGGATCATGGAAAAAGCAAGAGGGTTCCAGAAAAAACATCTATTTTTGCTTTATTGACTATGCCAAAGCCTTTGCTGTGTGGATCACAACAAACTGTGGAAAATTCTGAAAGAGATGGGAATACCAGACCACCTTTCCTGCCTCTTGAGAAATCTGTAGCTAGGCTAGATGAAGCACAAGCTAGAATCAAGATTGCTGGAAGAAATATCAATAACCACAGATATGTAGATGACACCACCTTTATGGCAGAAAGTGAAGAACTAAAGAGTCTCTTGATGAAAGTGAAAGAGGAGAGTGAAAAAGTTGGCTTAAAGCTCAACTTTCAGAAAACTAAGATCATGGCATCTGGTCCCATCATTTCATGGGAAATAGATGGGGAAACAGTAGAAACAGTGTCAGACTTTATTTTGGGGGGCTCCAAAATCACTGCAGATGGTGAGTGCAGCCATGAAATTAAAAGATGCTTACTCCTTGGAAGAAAAGTTATGATCAAGCTAGATAGCATATTAAAAAGCAGAGACATTACTTTGCCAACAAAGGTCTATCTAGTCAAGGCTGTGGTTTTTCCAGTAGTCATGTATGGATGTAAGAGTTGGACCTTAAAGAAAGCTGAGCGCCAAAGAACTGATGCCTTTGAACTGTGGTGTTGGAGAAGACTCTTGAGAGTCACTTGGACTGCAAGGCGATCAAACCAGTCTGTCCTAAAGGAAATCAGTCCTGAATATTCATTGGAAGGACTGATGTTGAAGCTGAAACTCCAATTCTTTGGCCACCTAGTACGAAGAGCTGGCTCATTTGAAAAGACCCTGGTGATGGGAAAGATTGAAGGCAAGAGGAGAAGGGAATGACAGAGGATGAGATGGCTGGATGGCATCACTGACTCAATGGACATAAGTTTGGGTAAACTCTGGGAGTTGATGATGGACAGGGAGGCCTGGATTTCTGTAGATCGTGGGGTTGCAAAGAGTCAGCCATAACTGAGCAACTGAACTGAACTGAATATATATATGCTCAGTAACTCAGTCATGTCTGATTCTTTGTGATCCCATGAACTGTAGCCCACTAGGCTCCTCTGTCCATGGGATTTTCCAGGCAAGAATATGTGGCATATTATTTAGACAGAAAATTAGAAAATTCTACCATTGGCAACACCATGGATAGACCTTGAAAACATTATGCTAAGTGAAATACATCATATAGAGAAGGACAAATATTTTATGATATTACTTACGTGTGAAATCTAAAACAATACCAAACTCATAAAAAAAAGTGATCAGGCTTGTGATTACCAGAAGTGAAGGTTAGAAGGAAGGGAAACTGGATGCCGTGGTCAAAAGGAACAAACTTTTAGTTATAAGAGAAATAACTACTAAGGATGTGATGTACAATATGATGAAAGTGAAAAGTGAAAGTGAAGTCGGTTGTTATGCCCAACTCTTAGAAATCCCGTGGACTGCAGCCCACCAGGCTCCTCCGTCCATGGGATTTTCTAGGCAAGAGTACTGGAGTGGGGTGCCATTGTCTTCTCCATATATAAGAAGATGAATGTCAGCTGAACATACTGTGGTAATCACTTCACAATAAACAGAAATCAAATCATCATGCTCTATGTTTGCCTTTAACATATGCAGTGATGTATGTCAATTATTTCTCAATAAAACTGGCGGAGAAAAGAATTAGGATCAAGGGATTGGCATCTGGGTGTTCCAGGAGGACTGGCTCTGCAGTGGCCTCCTTTATCTCACAGAGAAGATGAAGGACACAAGTGCTGTCCACTCTTCATTTCCTGCAACCCAAGGAAGTCCCTTCTCTGAGACTGTTTGGCCTCTTGCAGCAGCCAGTTTCTGAGGCCCATTCTGTTACCACTCTTGTCCCTGGATCTCGCTGGGAGGTGCCTGCTCACTATGAGAAGTGGATAAGACAGGATGCTCAGCAAAATTTGAATTTAAGACAAACAACAATAAATTTTTGGTACCAATGTGTCCTGAACATTGCATGGGTGCTAACATCACAGGGCTGGGCCCTGGCTATGGATCTGGCTATGGATCTGTTTATCGCTATTTATCTTCCTTCCAAAGAGGCTGTAAGCAGAGTCAATTTCTTTTCCTTCACATTCCACACAAAATTGCATGTCTTTCGAATTTCTAATTTCTGTGTTCAGAATAGTCTACTATTCATTCTTTAAGATCCAGATCAAATGTCACCTACTCAGTGAAGCTATTCATTAAAGCACCCTCATAAATTAACTACTTTCAAATATGCCACTCAGAACCCTGCCTTGGACTGGGAGCCAGAACTTGTTGAGAGGCACTGCCTCTTCCTGGACCTAGACTTGATACCTAGTGAAGCTCTCTGAATTTGTCTCAACTTTCCCCAACACTCTGAGCTCAGTTTACAAGCAGACACATCTAGTCTCACTGGGCAAAGAAGGAGTAAGTCCCAGAGTTAACCCATGGTACAGATCTGAGACTCACATCCATTGTTAGAGTCTGCTCCAGAAGGACTGAGAATTAGGGTGTGGGTTTTTTGTTTCTTGATGTCTGAAATTGATAAAATTTAACTTAACAATGAAAAAATGTTATGTTTTACATTCCTAAATCATGATTTAAAAACGCACATTGCCCAAATGGTTTTCAGCCATGACTGCGAGTGGTGACATTCTGCTCATGGCATTCAGAATTCTATCTTTGAATGCCATGGTAATCACTTGCTTCCTTTCAAGGCTGTCGTGTCTGGCACGAAATGGAAGAATTTAAAATACCACCCCAGTGGGCTCACATCCAACAGAGCTGGAACTTTTCAGTGTGCAGTTAATGACTCCTTGTGGGATATATGTCAATGAGACAGTGAGACAAGTGGTAACTGAAAGTAAAACATAATAATCAGTAAATACTTAGAACTGTAGTGTAATTCAAGGCTACAGATAAGAAATTTGAGATTCACTCACTCATGATGTAGTCAGATTAGATTAAATTTGACTCCTCTTGATTTATTTAGCTCCAAACCAGTGCAGATCCTCCAGCTGGCCCTCGGCCCTGAGGATACACAGGGACAAGTGCCAGGTGCCAACAATGGGGAAGGAGTTCTGCTTCCTTGACTGCCCAGTCCCAGTGTGTGTGTGGCACAGAGTATATGTTCACTTAGCATTTGATGAATAGATTAACTAGACATGAAATCCCTTGATATAAAATTACAGGGGAAGGATGCTATATATCTGGGTAAATCTGCCCCCATATTATACACAAGCTCTAATAAATGGGTGGAGTTGGTATCTTCCTTTTCTACAGTTTTCTCATCTCCATAGTCCTCACACATCCTGAATAAAAGATGTCAGGATAGACCAGAAATCCTTCCTGAGAAAATGCTGGCACTTTCAACATTTTGCATACATCATGAGCTCAAGAATCAGGGTACACCTGTGTTCTCATGGCATTTCAACCATCATCTGTAGCTAAATGTACAGATATAAAATTAATCTCTAATTTAGAAAGAGCAAAGAAGGGATGTTTCTGATATAGCTCATATAGCATTATTCCAGGTAAAGTCAACAATTAAATTCAGTCTTGGAAGTAATTCAGTCTAACAAGGCTACAGGAAAGTGGCAGATGAAATACCGAAAAATAATGCAATCAAGAATTAAGTAATGAAGATGGTGGAGGAACAGGACAGGGAGACCACTTTCTCCCCTACAAATTCATCAAAAGAACTTTTAAACACTGAGTAAATTCCACAAAACAACTTCTGAATGCTGGCAGAAGACATCAGGCACCCAGAAAAGCAGCCCATTGTCTTCAAAAGGAGGTAGGAAAAAATATAAAAGACAAAAAAAAAAAAAGAGAGAGAGAGACAAAAGAAGTAGGGATGGAGCTCCATCCTGAGAAGGAAGTCTTAAAAAGAGAGAAGTTTCCAAACACCAGGAAACACTCTCACTGAACAGTCTGTGGCGAGCCTTGGAAGCACAGAGGGCAACATAACATGGAGGAAAAAATAAATAATTAAAACCCACAGATTACGAGCCCAATGGTAACTCCTCCAGTGGAGAAGCAGGGCAGACACCTGCACCCACCACTAACAAGCGAGGGCTGCTCAGGGAGGCGTGGGCTTCAGTGCTTAGAGTAAAGATCTGGCCTGAATGCCCTGAGCACAATCTGAGGGAACTAACTTGGGCTAACAAACCAGACTGTGGGATAACTACCACGCAAAAAGCCAGCTCTAACCTAAGACACCACCAGGCCCATGCACAGAACAAAGGACTGAACAAGAATAGCTGGCTGCAGACCATCCTCTTCCGGTGACAGGCAGCCAGAGCCAGAAGGGGGCAGTCACAGCCCTGGAGAGACATTATCTACAAGACTGTAAGCAGGCTTCTTTGCTAACTAAGACTTCTTGGGGTTCTGGATGGTCAACATCCACCTGAGAAGGTGCGCTGGTTGTACACCCAGAAAACCAAGTGGCAGGGATGGGAGAGGCGATAAGTCACAGTGACTGCGCTTGCCAAACACCTCATCACCTGAGCTGCTTGGACCTGGGAAGGGCACAAAATGCAGGCCCAAACGAGTCTGCGCCTCTGAGGACTACCCAAGTGCCTGAACCTGAGCGGCTTAGACCTGGGAGGTTCATGCAGCCCAGGGCCGGCTTCAGATGGTTCATAGTGAAGCAACATAGAGCCTGAGCAGTGTGGGCAGGGAGGGTACACGAGCCTTGAGTTGGGGCAGGCCTAGTGTGGCTGAATCACTGCGAGCACACACCAGTGTTATTTGTTTGCAGCGTCCCTCCCTCCCCACAGAGCGACTGAAAAAGTGAGCCTAAAATAAGTGTCCACCACTGTCCCTTTTGTGTCAGGGTGGAAATCAGACACTGAAGAGACCAGCAAACAGAAGAAGCTAAAACAGAGGGAACCACCTTGGAAGTGACAGGTGCAATAGATTAAAACCTTGTCATTAGTACCAACTACATAGGAAGGGGCCTATAGATCTTGAGAAATATAAGCCAGACCAAAGAACTATCCAAAAATGAACTGATCCAACAATACCTACAACAACACCAGAGAAAGTCCTAGATGTATTTTTACTATTTTTATGATCATTCTTTTTTCTTTTTTTAACTTAAAATTTTTTTTAAGTCCTCTATTACTCCTTTAATTTTCACTTCAATAACCTACTATTACTTTGCAAAAAAAGACCCTATTTTTGAAAAGCAATTTCATATATATATATTTTTATAATTTTTGTGACTTTGTTTTTTCTCTCTTTCTTTTTTTCCTTTTCTTTAATATTGTATTTTTGAAATTCTGAACCCTATTCTAGATTTTTAATCTTTGCTTTTTGGTATTTGCAATAAATTTTGTGTCTTTAAGAACCCAATCCTCAGGACCCATTTTTACCTGGGAGCGAGATTACTGGCTTGACTACTCTCTCCCCCTTTGGACTATCCTTTTTCTCCACCAGGTGGCCTGTGTCTCCTCCCTACCCCTTCTCTTCTCTACCCAACTGTGTGAATTTCTGTTTGTTCCAGATGGTGGAGAACACTTAGGGAACTGATTATTGGCTGGATCTGTCTCTTTCCTTTTGATTCCCCCCTTTTATCCTCCTGGCCACCTCTGTCTTCTTCCTCCCTCTTCTCTTCTTTGTATAACTCCGTGAACATCTCTGAGTGGTCCAGTTGTGGGATACACATAATGAAGCGATTACTGGCTAGCTTGCTCTCTCCTCTGTTGATTCCACCTCATATCTTTAGGGTCACCTCTAACTCCCTTCTCCCTCTTCTCTTCTCCATGTAACTATGTGAATCTCTCTGAGTGTCCCTCACTGTGGAGAAACTTTTCATCTTTAACCTAGATGTTTTATCAATGGTGCTATGTAGAAGGAGAAGTTTTGAGACTACTGTAAAAATAAGACTGAAAACCAGAGGCAGGAGGCTTAACTCCAAACTCTAGGAACACCAGAGAACTCCTGACTCCAGGGAACATTAATTGACAGGAGCTCATCAAACTCCTCCATACCTACACTGAAACCAAGCACCACCCAAGGGCCAACAAGTACCAGAGCAAGACATACTACGCAAATTCTCCAGCAACACAGGAACACAGCCTTGAGCTCCAATATACAGGCTACCCAAAGTTACTCCAAAACCATTGACATCTCATAACTCATTACAGGACATGTCATTGCACTCCAGAGAAAAGAAATCCAGCTCCATCCACCAGAACACCGAAACAAGCTTCCCTAACCAAGAAACCTTGACAAGTCACTTTGACAACCTCACCCACAGTGAGGAAACTCCACAATAAAGAGAACTCCACAAACTTGCAGAATACAGAGAGGCCACACCAAACTCAGCAATATAAACAAGATGAAGAGACAGAGGAATACCCAGCAGGTAAAGAAACAGGATAAATGCTCACCAAGCCAAACAAAAGAGGATGAAATAAGGAATCTACCTGATAAAGAATTCCGAATACTGATAGTGAAAATGATCCAAAATCTTGAAATTAAAATNAAAAAAAAAAAACCTCTTTTTTTCAAAATGCTTGCCTAAGAGACTGCCACCCCAGCAAATAGCATCCTTACCAACTTTAAGGTCACAGAATTGGATGATAATACATCTAGAAAATCAGCAGCCTCTGGATTATCATCCAATTTGAATAACAAGGAAACAGAATCTTGGGGATCTTCTTGAAAACTGTATCGGTTGACTGAAAACATTTCAGAACCTAAAAGCTTTATTTGGTGGACAAAACTGAGGATATAATTCTGGAGCACAGCCTCTCAAATCACTCCGAGGGACTACTTCAAAGAGGTAAGGGAGGAGTCAGGATATATATGAGTTTTGCAACAGGGACGTATGTAGTCGGGAACACCGAAAGGTAACAGTAAATTAAAGAAAACCAGACATCTCACTTTAAGAAATGTAGCACTTTTCTGTGTATGGGAGGATGCAAGAGTCTGGGCTCACTGAAATCATTCCTTTGATGTGCACCTCAGCTGTCTGGGGCCAGTATCCTGTTTTCTCATCCTGAGTCTCCTCAGGGTACATCTTTGGGGTAGGTGAGGGCTTGATGATGGGTATCCTGCTTCCATTGCAAGTTTGCTCAGGGCTCACCACTGGGGTGGCTGTAGTGTGATGCCTTGATGGCCAAACATCCTTTGCTTACTGACAAGGCAGGCAGTAGTACTTTTTCATTCACAAACGTATCAGAAATGAAGCATTCCCCAGGGACTCCAGTGGGTATAGGAGAGTATAAACCAGGTAAACACATACACACACACAGTCAAGGAGCCAGAGGCTTTGATCCCTAGGGGAGGAAAAGTCTAAATGAGCAAAGGAGCAGGTGAATGAAGAGAAAACAGGTGCTGCCGGCTGAGAAATGCTGGGGACGTGTCTGTAAGGGAGCCAAACCAACCGAAGGTCATTAGAGGAAGTGACCAGGCAGGTATTAATTAAGGAGTGCTCCACATGCCACCTGCCACCACCTCCACATAACACCACGCCCCAGCTTCCNAATGAAGAGAAAACAGGTGCTGCCGGCTGAGAAATGCTGGGGACGTGTCTGTAAGGGAGCCAAACCAACCGAAGGTCATTAGAGGAAGTGACCAGGCAGGTATTAATTAAGGAGTGCTCCACATGCCACCTGCCACCACCTCCACATAACACCACGCCCCAGCTTCCTATGCTGAGCTTCTAAGGAATGAAGTGAGGCAGGGAGACCCCCGTTCTTCCTTTCCTGGGAGCGTTTTGGAACGCTGTGGTGTGAAATGCGTCATCCTATAGGAGTTTCCCAGGACTGCCATAACAGAAAACCCAAAGCTGAGTGGCTCAGAAACTTACAGTCTGAAGTCGAGGGCTGGTTCCTTGTGAGGGTCATGAGGCAGACTTCCTGGCCTCTTCTAGCTGCTGGCGGCTTGCTGGCAGCCTTGGGCATCCCTTGGTTTGTGGCAGCATCACCCCCTTCCAGGGCCTCCATCTTCACGCTCACTGCCTGCAGGTCTGTCTCTCCTTTCTATAAGGACACCAGTCACAGTGGGCTGGCGCTCACCCTGTTTCAGTTTGACCCTAGCTAAGAGTTGATCTTAACTGGTTTCATCTACTCCCTGAGGACTGGAGAGTTAAGACTTCAACATAGGAATTCTTGGGAACACAGTTCAACACACAGCGGTTGGCTTGCCTAGGGCTAGACAGCCATCCTCACTTGAAAGTAAGGATCATATAATTTATACTTTATTTCTATAAATAGAATGAGACAAACTCTAGGTCAAGTTCACCCTCTTGCTTCTCAAAGTATGTTCTGTGTTCCTTAGGCCAGCAGCTCTGGCATCTCCTGGGAGACTGCAGGAAATGTCGAATGTCAAGCCCCACCCCTGACTCTCTGAGTCAACCTGTAAGATTCCCAGAAGACTATTGTGCATGTTTAAATTTGAAAGATAGTGTTTCATTAACCTTGTCAGAAATGGTTAAAAAAATTATTTAGAGGAAAACCATACTGTCAACCTCAAACCAAAGTTTTAAAGAAATCAAGACTTAACTCCAAATTTTTGACAGAGGGGGCACAATAACCTCAACTTAGTTGATTTCTGGTAAAGTGATAAATATGGCTCAGAAATAAATTTTTTAAAAAATTTAAAGGATGCAAGCATTCAGGACTGTAAGAGACTTCTGCATGTCCACTTAAACGGTATGGCTCAAAAGCCAGACAATATTTGTTAACTCAATAAATCTTCACTGAGCCTCACAATTTGCCAGGTGTTTCAGTAAGCAGAGTGCTCATCAGATTCTTTGCTGCACTACCTCCTAGGGTTATATACCTCTGTAAGCCTCAGCCTTCTCGTCTGAAAAATGGCTCCAGTACAAGCTGATCTCAGAGGTTTGTAATTCAGTGACAAGGTAGGTGGGGGCGTTTAGCACAATGCCTGGTGCAGGGTGGATGCAGGGTCAGTGCTCCAGTCTCTGTCTGGATGGGGGGCGNAATAAATCTTCACTGAGCCTCACAATTTGCCAGGTGTTTCAGTAAGCAGAGTGCTCATCAGATTCTTTGCTACACTACCTCCTAGGGTTATATACCTCTGTAAGCCTCAGCCTTCTCATCTGAAAAATGGCTCCAGTACAAGCCGATCTCAGAGGTTTGTAATTCAGTGACAAGGTAGGTGGGGGCGTTTAGCACAATGGCTGGTGCAGGGTGGATGCAGGGTCAGTGCTCCAGTCTCTGTCTGGATGGGGGCAGTAATGGGGGAAATAAGACACTGATGTAGGTACCAGGCAGTACAGGAGTGCAAAACAAAAAAGGTAAAAAGAAAAAGCCCTCGGAGGAATGAAAAGCAAAGAAGCGAAATTCTGCAATGAGGAGGCAGCTTCCTGAAAGCCAGGCATTGAGGTGGTAGACAAGCATTGTTGAGATTTGGGAGGCAGAAGGGGAGAAGCAAGTAGCATCCACCGTCCCTTTGAGATTCATCCAGCAGAGGTGACCTCTTTCTGAGTCATCCTGAGAAGACGGGCAGGCCCTGGCTTTGCTGTGCATCCCAGGTGGCGGCAGCCCTGCCCCGCTCATCAGCAAGAAGCCCTGCGCAAGGCAGCAGCCTGCATCTAAAGCCTCACCCCGCCCCTCCTCAGGTGCCAGTGGCCCCACCAGGGCACATGGGACGGTGGATCTCTTCCCTCTAGCCTTCTCCTTCTTTAATTTGGATGAATAGACTCTTCTCTTTAAATTTAGATGGATTGTGGTTTTGAATAAATGTGTTTCTTGGCTCAGGAGAAGGCTGGGAAGGAGAAAGCCAGCCTTGACCAACAGCCACTGCACCCAGGGGGACTAGGAAGGGAGCAGGGAGACACAGGAGAGGACCTACAAGTGGTGGAAGCCAACTCGCCGTCCTCCGCGAGTTTTTCTTCAGGGATTCTCATGCCTGGGGACTGCTTTACCTGCAGTTACTACAACAGTTAGGGCATTGCATCCCTGGAGGACATGTTTCTTCATCACTGCCCTCCCTCTTTCCAGCCCTGCCAGAGTGGCTCCTCTTCCTGATTCAGAAGACAGAAGACACACTGGCATCCTGTTCCCAGCAGACCAGACCAGGGTGGGTGGACTAGGGCAGCCAGAGCTGCAGTGGCTGCTTCCCCTCCAGGGCGCCTGGATCAGCAGGCCCACGGAGAGGTGTTTCCCAGCCCCAGACTTCTAGAGAGGTCTTAGAGGCCTCTCTCTAGCTCTACGGCAGAAAGTGGAAAGCCGCAGACCTCTCCAAGTGCCTGGTGAGGGGCGAGGATCCCTGAGTGGCAGCCAGGTTCATGTCAGAAAGAGCACCCCGCCTTCCCCCTGCTCCTGCTCTCGCTCTCCTCCCTCTCTCTCTCTCTCTCCCCCCACCCCCTCTCTCTCTCTCTCTGTGTATCTCAAAAGGATGAGCATGTGAAACCTGGAAGGAGAATTTTCCTTTTGTAAATTTTGCACCAGGTGGTCTGACATATCATTCTGGCATCACACTTCAACTGTTTCTTGGTGCCTGGAGAAAATTTCTATTTTAGCTCCCTGTTACAAGATTTTTCACGTGAAAGACTCAGCTAAAAGGCCTTCTGAGCAGAGAGGAAGTGGGAGCTGGGTCAAGTGGAGGGAAGTGGAGACTACAGGCTGGACTGCAGTGTAGACAGAATCCAGATGGGTGTGACAAGCCAGGGGCTGGTCTGAGCAGAACACACTTCACAGATGAATCCAGAAAGACAGACGCAGGGTGTCAGCATCTGTCTGTGTGGTCAGAGTTGAAGGAAAGACGGAAGACTTACCAAGCGAAGAGACAAAACCCCAGTCAGGGCCCTGACGGACAGACAGGGCTGTGTTGCAGGCTTTGGCTGGATGGATACACACCTTCCACAAACCTACCCACAAGTCTGATTCCAGCCCGTCCTCAACTTCTGCTTGCCCCATAGTCCTCCATCCTGGCTGAGCAGTGAGGTTCTGGGGCAGCTCTTAGGATGAGACCAATACCCTTTCCTCACACCTTGAGATTCTTTGCAGTCTGGGTGCAGTTTTTGTTTCTGTCTTTAAAGCTCCCGTGGCAATTACTGTGTGCACATCAGAGGTGAAAGTGCTGATTAGAGGAGGACTATGGAAGGTGGGGCTGATAGGAGGCTGGAAAGGTGGTCTTGGTCTCTTTATGTAAAACCTACAGGGCTGGACTGTAATTTACAGGCAGCATGGGAATTATGCTGATAAATTGGGGATGGGAAATTATATGATTGGACCTGTGTTTAAGGGGATGAATTTGGTTGTTTTGTGCAAGATAGTTTGGCTAGAAAAAAGAGACCAGTGAGGGAGTTATTGTGAAAGGAGATGTGTGATGGAGACATCAAAAGCAAGATAAGGGCCAGAGGGAAATTCCAGCTCCTAAAAATATCTCAGCCCTAAAGTGCAGGTGCTGCCCCTGAGCCACCCCAGAGCGCAGAGGCAGCTAGCTGGTAATTAGCCCCAGTGCTCCCATTGTTGCCTGAAATCCTGGCTGCTGGCTAATTAGTGCTTCCTGGAGGACAAAGCAGCTGGTATTTTCCTTTCTAATTCCAGTACTGACGTCCCAGTTTAACATAATAAAAGAATTCACTGGCAGGATCGTGGGGCAGAGGAGATAAAAGGCAGAGGCGGCCAGGGACTGTCCAGTTCTTTGGAGGTGGCTTGGAGCCAAAGTGAGCATTACCATCTCACCAAGGGGACAGCCAGGGTTCTGTTTGAGTGTCCAAGAGTCAGGCTTAGTCTAAATTTACACAGTCAGGTGGCTGAAGCTCCTAGGGAGATCAGAGTTATCTCAATTACCTTTGATCCTTGGAATCCTAAGTACTGCTGTTTAAGAAGCACGGAGACACATGCATTCCAGCAGCAGTGACTGACACATGAGTCACCCTTGGGGGCTTCTGCACCCTGGCAGGAGACTAGAAGGCTGGAGGGGCCTCTCCCAGGTCAGACAAGGCTCTGGTAAGCCTTTTTCCTTGGAGATTAAGCCCTTCTTGGGAAGAACACCCCACCGGGGTGGGGTGTCATTTTTCCTTCCTCACTAGAGCAATCCTTTCAATACGAACCTGGTGGAATTCCTGAAGGCAACACGCAAATATGTGGCGACTTTCAGACGCCTGAAGGTTCTCACTCCCAAGATATTCTGTATATATAGACTCGGCTAGGCTGTGGTGACTGGTTGTTTGGTCGAACACCTATCTAGATGTTGCTATGAAGGTATTTTTTAGATGAGACTACCGTTTAAATTGGCAGACTTTGAGTATATCAAATTATCCTGTGGTGTGGGTGGGCCTCATCTAATCAGTTGAAAGCCTCAAGAGAAAAGGCTAACTACCCCTGAGCAAGAAGGATTTCTGTGTCCAGGTGGCCTTTAGACTTGAGACTATAGCATCAACTCTTCCCTGACCTCCAGCCTACAGCCTTGCCCTGCAGGCTTTGGATTTGCAGTCTCCATAATTGAATAATTTGATTATTTAAAACTACTCTCTCTCCATATGTATACACATGTGTATGCATATTTCCACGCTGTGTGTGCTAAGTCACTTCAATCAAATCTGATTGTTTGCGACCCCATAGACTATAGCCCCAGGCTTCTCTGTCTGTGAGATTCTCCAGGCAAGAATACTGGAGGTGGTTGCCATGTCCTCCTCCAAGGGATCTTCCTGACCCAGGGACTGAACCTGAGTCTCTTAAGTCTCCTGCATTGCCAGGTGGGTTCTTCTGGGAAGCCCACATATCTCCATATATGCATCCTATTGACTCTGTTTCTCTGGAGAACCCTGGCTACTATACATAGTTTCCAACAACTCATCAGAATTACTCTTTGAGTGTTCCTACAAGTTTATGGCTCCAGTGGCTTATGTTCCAGTTAAGCATATCTCAGCTGTGGTTCTTTGTATTCTCTTGTCAGTCTAGATCTGAGATTTTGGTTTGTCTTTAGACTGCATTTCTCTGCTGGCTCCAGGAAAATTCTTTGATTTTCAAGTTGTTCGGCTTTTTTCTTGTGATAAGAGTAAGAGGCGACAGCCAAGGTTGTAAGATGTTAGACCTAAAACTGAAGTCCTCTGCAAATTAAAAAAAAATTGTTTTTAATAATTTTTACCAGTTATGATTGTTTCATTGGGAAACTGTCCTACAGAGCTCCTTACCATACTGTTCAGGAAGTAGAACTTGGGAGATCCATTTTTAATGACACTTATAGCTAATATTGCTGAGTGCTGAAGCTGGAAATTCCTTAAGGATTTTTTTGCATGCATATTCTCATTTAATCCTCACAAATACACTGTAGGAAGATTGTATTATTATGCTCAATTTTTAAATGAGGAAAGAGATTCAGATAAGTTAAGGAACTGACTTAAATCAGACTGTGTGAGGAACTTCCAGAAGTTCAGCAAAACTAGAATTCAGAATCGNTTATAGCTAATATTGCTGAGTGCTGAAGCTGGAAATTCCTTAAGGATTTTTTTGCATGCATATTCTCATTTGATCCTCACAAATACACTGTAGGAAGATTGTATTATTATGTTCAATTTTTAAATGAGAAAAGAGATTCAGATAAGTTAAGGAACTTACTTAAATCAGACTGTGTGAGGAACTTCCAGAAGTTCAGCAAAACTAGAATTCAGAATCGTGTCAGAGGATGGCAGAGACCAGATTAGAGAAAAAGAAATGACCTTCTACTTTAGAGTGCTAGAAATATTATTAATAACCCATAGAAATAGAATGCAGCCCACTATATAATTAAAATTTTTCTAATATAATATCACATTAAAAGTAAATTTAAATAGGAAAATTAATTTTAACAGTGTATTTTCTTTAATACAGTATATTCAAAATAACATTATTTCAATTATAGTCAATATAAAATTATTAGTGAGGTACTTTATTTCCACTTTCTTGCTCCAAGTATTGAAACATGGTGTGTGGTTGGCATATCAGGCATATTCCTGTTTGGACTTTTGAAGTGCTCAGTTGCAGCCCAAGAGTAAACTGTTACTCTTGTTAAACTTACAGCTGCTGACCACAGAGCAAAGGCCTTGTGTAGACTTCAGGAATATCACCAAGGAGGCAGTCTAGTGGGTGCATAGCGGAGGAGCAGAACAGGAGGCTCTGAGATAAGAAGGGCCTTGGAGTTCACCAGGAGAGAAATGACATGACCTGAGTGAAGCACAGAGAGATGAAGGGACAGAAAACAGGTATAAAAGCAACATGTTACATCCATGCATTTATGATAAGACTCAACAAGACTTGACGACATGCTGTATATTGATGATAAGGAGAGAGATGTCTAAGATAATTTCTAGTTTTTTTTCACTTGGATGGGTACTTTGATCTAAGCTTCAAGATTAGATACTGGACATCCAAAGAAAGGATTGGAAGAAAGGTCAATGAACTCTGATATATCTGTGGGCCTCCTAAAAGAGATGTTTACTGGCCAATGTATATAAAATTGGGAGAGCAAGGCATTGTTTTTTCTCTTTCTAATAGCATTTGTTGTTAATGCAACAGGGAAAATCAAGGCATTCTTTTCTTATTTTGTCTTATATAGGGAGTATCTTTGTTTCAGCTGCAAGCAATGTTTCTGCTGTGCTCTTAGTCAAGAACAGTCTGCCTGGTGGTTTATTCAATGTGCTAGACACCACTCCTTGTACTTGGGGATACAGGAGAAAACAAAAGGGCCACACGTTCCTTCATTCATGGAGGTTTTTGTTGTTGTTGTTGTTGGGTTAGGGGTAAAAAGTAAACAATAAACAAGATGAGTAGTCTGAACAACTCTGGAAGTAACACAAGAGACAACCAGATCTGAACTCTAAAAGGTGGTTAGAAAANAGGAGAAAACAAAAGGGCCACACGTTCCTTCATTCATGGAGTTTTTTGTTGTTGTTGTTGTTGGGTTAGGGGTAAAAAGTAAACAATAAACAAGATGAGTAGTCTGAACAACTCTGGAAGTAACACAAGAGACAACCAGATCTGAACTCTAAAAGGTGGTTAGAAAAAGATCTGGTTTAAGACCCCAGGACTGTAGAAATGGCAGAGTAGCAGGGTGTCTTATTTCCCCACCCAACAGAGGAAGGCTACCCAGACCTCATGCCCTGACACAAAACCTAACCAAGTAAAACAACTTAGGCAGGCTTATTGCATGCTGCCAGCCTTGTCTAGGAAATCTCTTTGTCCTTGTGGGCCTAAGATCCCCATTCCCTCTGGGTAATTCCAGGTGGTAACAACAAAAGAGATGTATCACTACAAGCAGCCCAAATTGGAAAGCCTTTTGGACTCTCTTACCCCACTGAGAGACACTCAGAGATCCAGTGAGGGAAAACCCTGCAACCCCCTTGAGCAGGGATCACAGGGGACACCACGGGTGTCATATAAACCTAGCTCTGAATGTGAAGCCACCATTAGAACCACAGCCCACCCAGTAGGCCTAGACCTGAGCACTAAGCCTAATCAGAACCACTGTTTGCTAGAAGATAAGCTAAAGGAAGCTCACTGGAAATGAAATGATAAAAGATGGAAGTTTGAGCACTGGCAAGGAAGAAGGACCAACAGAAAGAGCAGACATACAGAAGCATCCNCAAGAGGCTCACTTCAAATGTAAAAACACATCACGAGCTGAAAATAAAGGGATGGAAAAAGTTGCAAATGGAAACTGAAAGAAAGCTAGGGTAGCAATACTTATATCAGATTCTTCGTGACCTATGAACTGTAGCTTGCCAGATTCTTTTGTCCATGGAATTCTCCAGACAAGAATACTGCAGTGTGTAGCCATTCCTTTCTCCAGTGTCAGAAAAATAGACTCTAAGACAAGGAATATTTTTTCAACTTAAAGATTTCATTGAATGCAACCTGGATTCCCTGTCTTGTGCTGAAGTCTGGAGTTTAGGCAGTAAGCTGCGTGGTCATCATTAGCTTCTGTGTTTTTTTGTTCTCTTTCAGGGATCACTGTACTGTGATGCCTGATGTCCAGTATCTGAAAATCATTGTTTTATATACNAAGAGATCATTGAATGCAACCTGGATTCCCTATCTTGTGCTGAAGTCTGAAATTTAGGCAGTAAGCTGGGTGGTCATCATTAGCTTCTGTGTTTTTTCTTCTCTTTCAGGGATCACTGTACTGTGATGCCTGATGTCCAGTATCTGAAAATCATTGTTTTATATATTTTAGCTGATTTAGTTGTTTCTGACAGGAAGTTAAATCCTCTTCCTTTACTTCAACTTTATCAGCAATATAAATATAAATATAGTTAATTTGAAGTATACAGCAATGTAATTCAGTTATAAGTACATATTTTTTTTCAGATTTTTTTTCCCTTATAGGTTATTATAAAGTGTTAAGTATAGCTGCCTGTGCTGCACAGCCACATTTAAAGAGATTATTAGACCACAGCTTACTTGGGGATGGTCTGCATATGAAGATGACGTCTTTGCAGGGTGTGGCCCAGGCCCTCCAGAACAGCTGAGCACCAGACAGTCAAAGGGTGAAGGCTTCNGTACATATTTTTTTTCAGATTTTTTTTCCCTTATAGGTTATTATAAAGTGTTAAGTATAGCTGCCTGTGCTGCACAGCCACATTTAAAGAGATTATTAGACCACAGCTTACTTGGGGATGGTCTGCATATGAAGATGACGTCTTTGCAGGGTGTGGCCCAGGCCCTCCAGAACAGCTGAGCACCAGACAGTCAAAGGGTGAAGGCTTCCACAGTCGCTCCACTTCCCTCACTCACCCTTCGTTGCCACCATACCCCAGGCAAGACCAATGCTACTGATCTTGGTTTTTAGAAATTCAAGTTTTTTTTCTGGCACTTCCCAGGCACACATTAATACTCCCCACTAGCCACTGATCCCCTCTGATCCAGCTCTGGATTTGTCTCTCACAGTTCCCTGGGCATGAACTCCTCTTTGCCTGGCCAACCAGGCAGAGGGACCAACTCTTCCAGCAGCTTTCACTGTTAGGGATTTACATCCACTGTTTGTGAAAGCAGAGAGGTCTGCCTCCTCATATTTTCAGAGGGCTTATTCTCAATGGGCAGTTTCCTGCAAAGGACTGAATCTACCTTCAAAACCCATGTTTTAGGTTTCTTGCATCTTTCTCAGGGTTCTTATTTTCAAATATGCCTTCCCGAGGTTCTTATTCAGATCAATATCGGTAATGAGTATCGGTGTGGCTACAAGCCTGCTATGCTTTGATTATTTCATTGCAAACGTAGTCTAAGACTTAAAGCATGAGTTTCAGGCATGAAAAATCTATTGATTCCATCTGTGGCCCTGAGTTCTGCTGCTTTCTGGTCCTCCATATTCTTGTTTGTGTTTATTTTCCCACTTATTCTGAAATGACTGCTCCTTACTCTCCAGGAAACAGGAGAAATATTGATATATTGATAATAAACTATAATACATCTTCTAGGCTGAAAATTGTAATTGTAGGGACAACAATCACTTTCCTGGGAAGTCTTTAAATAGAGAGGATCCCTGTGAGGTAGAAAGATTCTTTGTGAAAATAGATAAAGAATATCGAGATGGAAGTGTTTCAGTGGCTTTTAGTTATCCCATATAATGACAGAAAAAAATATTGCACACTTTCTTCTCCTTCTCAAACACAGATTCTAGCTGTGCTTTATTGTAGAATCTGCCAATTACAGAGGAAACGTGATCTAAAAAGTTGCAAGCTGTATATACAAGCTGATGAAGAAAAATAAACATTTTATGTTCTAGCCAAGATTAGACCTAGGCAAGCTAAACTCCAAGGGATTGTCATTTCAAGATATTTCAGACAGAAATCTACTTAATACTGAGAGTTGGGGTCCTCTTTGGATTTCCAAGGTTGCTTGAAAATTCCATTTATGAGAAATTTGTAAAATTTCTATAGGAAATGTTGCATTTTCTGAAGGATTAAAAATGTTTTTTTCTAATTGCAGTATCGTTGATTTATAATGTNACCCCAGGCAAGACCAATGCTACTGATCTTGGTTTTTAGAAATTCAAGTTTTTTTTCTGGCACTTCCCAGGCACACATTAATACTCCCCACTAGCCACTGATCCCCTCTGATCCAGCTCTGGATTTGTCTCTCACAGTTCCCTGGGCATGAACTCCTCTTTGCCTGGCCAACCAGGCAGAGGGACCAACTCTTCCAGCAGCTTTCACTGTTAGGGATTTACATCCACTGTTTGTGAAAGCAGAGAGGTCTGCCTCCTCATATTTTCAGAGGGCTTATTCTCAATGGGCAGTTTCCTGCAAAGGACTGAATCTACCTTCAAAACCCATGTTTTAGGTTTCTTGCATCTTTCTCAGGGTTCTTATTTTCAAATATGCCTTCCCGAGGTTCTTATTCAGATCAATATAGGTAATGAGTATCGGTGTGGCTGCAAGCCTGCTATGCTTTGATTATTTCATTGCAAACGTAGTCTAAGACTTAAAGCATGAGTTTCAGGCATGAAAAATCTATTGATTCCATCTGTGGCCCTGAGTTCTGCTGCTTTCTGGTCCTCCATATTCTTGTTTGTGTTTATTTTCCCACTTATTCTGAAATGACTGCTCCTTACTCTCCAGGAAACAGGAGAAATATTGATATATTGATAATAAACTATAATACATCTTCTAGGCTGAAAATTGTAATTGTAGGGACAACAATCACTTTCTTGGGAAGTCTTTAAATAGAGAGGATCCCTGTGAGGTAGAAAGATTCTTTGTGAAAATAGATAAAGAATATCGAGATGGAAGTGTTTCAGTGGCTTTTAGTCATCCCATATAATGACAGAAAAAAATATTGCACACTTTCTTCTCCTTCTCAAACACAGATTCTAGCTGTGCTTTATTGTAGAATCTGCCAATTACAGAGGAAACGTGATCTAAAAAGTTGCAAGCTGTATATACAAGCTGATGAAGAAAAATAAACATTTTATGTTCTAGCCAAGATTAGACCTAGGCAAGCTAAACTCCAAGGAATTGTCATTTCAAGATATTTCAGACAGAAATCTACTTAATACTGAGAGTTGGGGTCCTCTTTGGATTTCCAGGGTTGCTTGAAAATTCCATTTATGAGAAATTTGTAAAATTTCTATAGGAAATGTTGCATTTTCTGAAGGATTAAAAATGTTTTTTTCTAATTGCAGTATCGTTGATTTATAATGTCGTGATAATTTCTGCTGTACTGCAGAGTGATTCAGTTATACATACAAATATATTTTTCAATTTTTTTTCCATAATGATTTATCCTAGGATATTAAAGATAGCTCCTGTGCTGTACAGTAGGACATTGCTGTTTATCCATTTTATGTATGATAGTTTGCATCTGCTAACCTCAAACTCCCAATCTATCCCACCCTGACCCTACAGCCTGCCCTGGTAACCACAAGTCTGTTTTTTATGTCTGTAAGTCTGTTTCCTGTTTTGTAGAAAAGTTCATTTGTGTCATAAAAAATGTTTTAAATAGAGACAGACATTGAGATTTTGGAGCTAGCAACACAGAAACCCTAGAGCTAGGGGTTTGCAAGAAGATAATTCTCTTCTATGGGCAACTTGAGAGAATCACAATTTGGCTTTCTTAAAAGGATTATTGCCTAGAAGAATGTTGGTGTTGTTCAGTCACTAAGCCATGCCCAAATCTTTGTGACCCCATGAGCTGCAGCGTGCCAGGCTTCTCTTCCTTCACTATCTCCCAGAGTTTGCTCAAACTCATGTTCATTGAGTCATTGATGCCATCCAATCATCTCATCTGCTGTCGTCCCCTTCTCCTCCAGCCTTCAATCTTTCCCAGCATCAGGATATCTTCCAATGAGTCAGCTCTTCGCATCAGGTGGCCAAAGTATTGGAGCTTCAGCATCAGTCCTTCCAGTGAATATTCAGGGTTCCTTTTCTTTGGGATTCATTGGTCTGATTTTCTTGCTGTCCAAGGGACTCTCAAGAGTCTTCTGCAGCACTGCAATTTAAAGTATCAAACCTGGAAGAATAAAGTGGATTTTTTCTTCTCATTCATCTACCTGTTTACATGTGGCCTTTCTGAGCCACATCTCTGTCAAAGACCTAAGGATTTCTCCTTCCAAATGAAGGTAAGGGTTCAGCAAAACCCCATTTACAGAACTAACTCCCAGCAAGTACTTCTAGTGGAGACATCTCCATCTAAGCACAGGTAACAGCGGAATCTCCACTGTCTCCTATGGTTTGCCAAATGTGTTATCAACAGTAATAATCTGAGAGGTGAAAGGAATCTTCCAGAGAATGGTTCATAAGAGAGGCTGAGGGAGACCCAGAATGCAGACTTAATGAGAGAGGGTTCTTTGAAATTGGATGACAGGAGGATCTATATCTGTTAGTTCAATTAACAGTCTTAGACAAAACCTCTGTTTTGTCCTTTGAAACCCAATAAACCATTTCTATTCAAATCTCTTTCTGTTTCCTCACATATAAGAAGAAGTTACATTTTCTTACTAAGTTTCCAACTGACGGTTTCCAACAGAGAGTTTCCAACTCTCATTTGTATGGATGTGAGAGCTGGACCATAAAGAAGGCTGAGCACTGTAGAGTTGATGCTTCTGAACTGTGGTGTTGGAGAAGACTCTTGAGAGTCCCTTGGACTGCAAGGAGATCCAGTCAATCCTAAAGGAAATCAGTCCTGAAGATTCATTGGAAGGACTGATGGTAAAGCTGAAGCTCCAATACTTTGGCAATCTGATGTGAAGAATTGACTCGATGAAAAAGACCTTGATGCTGGGAAATTCCAGTAAGGCAGGAGGAGAAGGGGACAACAGAGGATGAGATTGATTGGATGGCATCACTGACTTGATGGACATGAGTTTGAACAAGTTCTGGGAGTTGGTGGTGGACAGGAAAGCTGACATGCTGCAATCCATGGGGTCACAAAAAGTCAGACATGACTGAGCAACTGAAGTGAGCTGAACTTCCAATAGACAGGGTCCAGAATGTGGGAAGGATAAGTAATGATGAAAACCAAGCTTTGGTACATTAAAATGTATAGCCATGCAGTGATGTACACTCAACTATGGGGGAGTGTTTATGGAATGTTAGAATATCAGGGTTTTCACTACAAAGGAGAGGAAGATGACTCTTACACCTTGAAATTGGTTAGACACAACCACAGCTGCTGACGTGACAGTCATATTTGCTCCAGGTATGACATACATGAATGGTCCAACAAATGATATCTTCCCAACAGCCATTGCTAAGGTCCAAAACTGCTCTTATGCACACCTGTGATTTCAGTATCAAAATGGTTATTGTTTATTGTGCTTAGAAAATTCTCTTGAAAAAGCCACAATTCTAGGTATGTGCATAACATTGTGGAGATCTGTATCAGTGAATGCAATTTTCATGGTAAAAACCTCCTCTGAAACACTGATATTTGAAAGCATGAGAAATATTATACATAATTTTTCATGCTTGTGAATTTCCATGGGTGCCATTCATTGGAGGAAACCAGTATTGGGTCTTCCAGGGCAATAACCATCTCTCACTGGCATTCTGAGTCTCCCCTTCCATGTGATACGTGGGAAAGGCATAACAAATGTTTATTGAACCAAGTCTGAATATTGGGCAGAAATGTTCTTTCTCTTGACAAGCTTTGTTTTTGAGGCTATTAAGAATTATCTTATGGTTTAAAAATATCCCTCTTTAGATAGCATTTGTTGTGAGTTGTCCTTTACCTTGTCTGACCAGAGGCAAGGCTCTAGGAGAGCCTTCAGAACAACAAAAAGGCCCATTGTAAAAGTCAGTGGAGCCCACCAAGCCCACCCGACCCATGGGACAATCAATAGAATTATTGAGAATGGTAGATCTATCCTGTGAAATGAGAATTCTGTATCATTTTATATAGTTTAAAAGCTGTTGTAGTCCTTAGTATTTGACAGTAAGGTTTTGATATTGATTTCTGTTTTTCTCATTAAAAATAACAGAAACCAGTCAAGTGTAGCTAGGAGTGGTCTGTCTTCTGGTACCAGGCATATTGCTCTCATCTGCTTCTGTAGATAATCTCTGCAAGTCCTTCACATCTTCCAGAATGTTCTCAAACTGCATTGCATGCAGTTCAGTAGGTAGATACTCCAGGTGACTTCTCTACCTATACAGCTTGGTGGTAGAGGCTTCCTGGCTTTTCCTGGATGCTCTCTGTTGCAGGGACCAAGTCCCAAGGTCCAGTTTGGGCTCACAAGCCTTTGCTTCATCAAAGACTCCAGGCCGTCAACAGCTTGGCTGCAGCGGTGAACCTGGAGAAAAGATCAGCCCATCCGAAAGAGGCCTGTATCCATGGTGTTTTATGTCACCAGGGGCCACATTTTGGTGAGCATAAATGAGAGAGCTCTGCCCCTCCCTTGTCAGAGGTTCATAACACCCTTGGCACAAGTCACCTCGGCCCACAGTTCCCCTGGGTCACAAAGGATCTCTGAGCACAAGTAAGGGGAAATAAATTCTCTGGAAAAGCAGCACCCTTCTCAGCCATGAAGAAGATGGCTCTTGGGCAAAGTCCCTTGACACCAAGCTTGGATTGCACATTCAGCATGGGTTCTATGTACAGGTACAGAGACGGGCCTGGGCAGGTGAGGGAGAGAAGTGACCTGAGCGTGGANGAAAAGCAGCACCCTTCTCAGCCATGAAGAAGATGACTCTTGGGCAAAGTCCCTTGACACCAAGCTTGGATTGCACATTCAGCATGGGTTCTATGTACAGGTACAGAGACGGGCCTGGGCAGGTGAGGGAGAGAAGTGACCTGAGCGTGGACATGCCTGAAGGTTTCTCTTGTTCCCTTCTGCATCTAGACTGTTAGTAGATAAAAGCATCTTAGTTTAAAATTTTGAGTCTTTTTATCATATTTTGAGAGATTTTGGCAAGGAGTTAAATCTAGAAATGAGAAATTTAAGGGAAACACATTAAGTAAGATTTTTGCAGTAAAGTGACTTCATTTTGGAACATGAGGATCTTGTGACCCCAAATCCTGTGATCCTGGTTGGTGATGTTAGACACCTTGGTTCTGACTTAGCCCGATATATGGATACACTGAGGAACTAAAGTCACGAGCGTGTGCCATCAGAATGTGTAATAAAACAAAGCAATTCAGACCAGATTGCTAGCAATGCAGTAAGCACTAACTAGAATCCGGAAAAACAGGGTGGAATCCACAAAATTCCTCAGCTCTTGGTGGGGAGACCTCCGCAGACCCAGAGGTCCACTTATCTTATGCAGCAGAGCTGAGCTAACCCAAGCACATGGCCTTTGTATTTAGTCAGCACCAGCCGTCACTGCCTGTGACAGTCACTCTATGGTGAATACCTGGAGACCCTTCTCTGTACCTTTCTGCTTATTTGTCTTGTTGGTTGTGTGTTTAAATTCCTTGAAGGAAGGAGCCAGCACTTAACACCCCTTTCTAACTCATATTTAATACAGTGACTTTTGCATGCTTTTTACTATTTCCTCAATCTTTAAAGAGAGAATTGAAACATAGCCCTTCACATATGGAGGGCTCACGATGTGACCCAACATGAAGAGATTAAAATGCAAAGACTCAGTCGCTGGCTTGGGCTGTGACACTGCGTATCCGTCTGTGGTCTTACCTGACTCTGAGAGAAACATTTAAAAGGCAAGTTTTGATTTTCGATCTGCTTTTGAAAAACAAAACAAAACAAAACAAAGCAACTTTTTCCTTCTGGTCTAATGGATCTGACTAAAGGATAGTTTTATGACCAAAGAAATGTATATGATGCAAATATCCTCTATTTTATTTGTTCTTCATTTAATTTTTCCTTTTTATCCAAATTCAGAATCATTAACTCTCCTACGGAGGGGAGAGCTACAGGTCATTTGTTAAGACTTTCCAGAAAGTCTTGGAAACCTTTCTGAACAATCATCACTGGGTGACTTTTGCTGTCCTATCTGAGATACCACTGTGATTGCCTAAAATAAACCCAAAGTCTGAAGAAACCTGTCTGTATTCTTGGAGGAAACAAAGCAATCCCTCATGCAGCCCTTCCTCAGACCTCAGAGTTACTAAGCTCCCTTTCTTGAAAAGCCTCCTCAGTATCAAACATTTCTGTAGCTCCTAGCACCGTTAATCAATCTTCAAGACATGTTAGTAATCGGCGTCACTGTCACCCTCGTCCCCATGTACAGATGTCACCATGTGAGGGCGGGGCTTGATGTATGCAGATGTGGAAATAGAGGTCTTATAAAAAGAAAACTCCCACAGCACGTGTTCTTATGCCTTCCGTTTATCACTGTGATGCTTTAGACTTTTAGAAAAGGAAAGCAGAATGGGGACAGAAGATCTTATAGTGACCAACATCACTGGAGCCAATCAGGACTCCAGCTGGGACAGAGCCTCTCCAGTCTCACAGGCAGACAGGCAGACACACGCTAGCTGAGGCCAGCCCCTGCCCTCAGCCCTGGGACCCCAGCACCACTAGGTTAACCCGCTGGCGGCTCAGACGGTTAAGAATCGGCCTGCAATGCGGGAGACCAAGGTTCGATCCCTGGGTTGGGAAGATCCCTTGGAGGAGGGCATGATAACCCACTCCAGTATTCTTGCCTGGAGAATCCCCATAGACAGAGAAGCCTGGCAGGCTACAGTCCATGGGGGTCACAAAGAGTCAGACACAACTAAACGACTAAGCATAGCACATCAGGATGATAGGTGAGTGAAGCTGTCTTTGGTAACTCTTTTGCCAGAAATTTTAAAGAAAAAAAGAATAGCTAGGTCTACATTTTCCTTGNGGAGAATCCCCATAGACAGAGAAGCCTGGCAGGCTACAGTCCATGGGGGTCACAAAGAGTCAGACACAACTAAATGACTAAGCATAGCACATCAGGATGATAGGTGAGTGAAGCTGTCTTTGGTAACTCTTTTGCCAGAAATTTTAAAGAAAAAAAGAATAGCTAGGTCTACATTTTCCTTGATCTTTAATTGGTACAAAATTTTCCATGAAGATATTGGCTAACACTTAAGAGTCTTGTTGGAAAATGGACTAGAAATTGTGTAGATAAAAACAGTTGAAGAGGTTGATGGTATGTAAGCAAAAGAAGATATTAAGAGGCACATTCAAGCTGCCTTCAAGTATTTTAAAGCCTGTGTGAAAAAATCAATTAATAGATATAAAAACAGAAGTTTTCCACACTTGACACTTTATAAACTCAATTTGTATGTATTCATTTAATTCTCTGAACAACCCTGTGAGATTCAAATGGTTATCACCTCACTTCGTAGAGGAGAAAACTGGAGTCACTTGTCCAGTTACTCAGTCAATAGCTGTTGACAATGAACTACACATAGTTTAACACTAGAAACATCACTTCAAATTAAAGATCAACAAATTTTCAATTGCGNATGTATTCATTTAATTCTCTGAACAACCCTGTGAGATTCAAATGGTTATCACCTCACTTCGTAGAGGAGAAAACTGGAGTCACTTGTCCAGTTACTCAGTCAATAGCTGTTGACAATGAACTACACATAGTTTAACACTAGAAACATCACTTCAAATTAAAGATCAACAAATTTTCAATTGCGCCACACTGAGCAAAAAGAAATTGTGTTTGTTTTGCCAGATGCCAGGTGGAGGAGGATGGGGAACAAGAAAGTTCTGAAAGGAAGAGCCATCCAGCAGAGGATGGGCTATCCATCATAAGAAATGGTAAGGAAATGCAGCCCACCCTTCCCGTCACTTGTCAGGAACCCATGGAGACGTGTGTGAGTATCATAAGGAATGGTGAGGAAATGTGGCCCACTCCTCCCATCACGGTCAGGAATCCACAGGGATGTGTGTGAGTTAGCTTCCCACTGTTTCTGTAACACATGACTGCATGTCTAGTGGACATCTTTAGGTGGCTGTTACTCTGCCTCCCACAGAAGGGATTTTGAAACCTTATTTTAAATGGATGAATTATTATTAAACAGTAATTCTTTTTTTTTACTGTCTGATTCTAAAGGCACTGATTTGTGTTTCCTGTCCACCCAAGTAAGATTTTATTTTATTAAGTTACTGCTGCTCCTGCAGCACTTTCGTTAAATTGAGTATGTTAGTCTGCTTGGGCTGCCATAACACAATGCCACACACTGTGGGGC
Source organism: Neotragus moschatus (assembly GCA_006410615.1). Lineage (NCBI taxonomy): Eukaryota > Metazoa > Chordata > Mammalia > Artiodactyla > Bovidae > Neotragus > Neotragus moschatus. Next base: position 326,083 of record SJYA01002606.1, on the reverse strand, counting down.
TCAAACAACAGAAATCTCTTTCACAGTTCTGAAGGCTGGAAGTCCAAGACTGAGGTGTCTGCAGGGCTTGTGTCTCCAGAGGCGTTTCTCCCTGTCTTCCAAATGGCCTCTTTCCTGCTGCTTCTGAGATGGTCTCCCCTCTGTGGCTGCAAGTCCCTGGTGGCTCTCTGTGTCCAACTCTGCTCAGTCACTTTGGAGTAGAGTCACCTTAATACCCTCATTTTAAACTCATCACCTCTTTAAAGGTCTTATCTGTAAATTCAGTCGCGTTCTGAGGTCTTAGGGTTTAAGACTTCCACATAAGGATATGGGGAACACGATTCAGCCTGCCCCATCAACATTCTCAAGGTATGAAGGACAAAGGACTTTTCACTAAAGATGCCCACTTCATATTTAAGGCACCTCCTGGACTGATTCCTGAGTGAACACAGAGGCAGCCTACCCTGTGCCAGGGCAAACCCTCTTTATTTTCCCTCTTGGACTTTCTCTGTCTCTGCAGAAGCAAGGGTGTCTCCTCCAAGAAGGACCCTCCACTCTGAAGGCCCCACTGGTTCAGGGGCCCCTGTGGTCCACCACACGGGCTCTTTATTCTTCCTTCCTGCTTCACTTGGGAGTGCAGAAATTTTGGAGCAAAACGGAGGAAAAATGCTCCCCATCCCATCAGCTTCCTGGGCAGAAGATATTTCCACCTCTTTCCCAGTAAACTCAAATGAGTTTACCTTTTCCTTAAATGTTTCGTCCCATTTCTAGGTCTGTTTTGTGTCCTTTTCTTTGACTCTTTGTCTAATATATGGAGAAAAGGCTAAAAGTATAGTGTTAGATCTGCCTAGAGATTTTGTTTGGGAAAGGAGCTCCTTTTATAGTTCCAGTATCAGAAGAGTGTATGACCTTAGCTTTAACTTCCTCTAAAAGTGGTAAGTGTTTATATAATTTGACTTTTAGTGACTGAATCAATTTGTTTTTTTATGACAAAATTTTACATTTATTACAGATTTCACTAACCAATGTAATATTTACATTTACATAAAATAGGACCATTTACACTCTCTTTGAATGCTATTTTATTCTTTGAAGACACTGTAAACCATTCATTATCTGAGGCAGTAATATATTTTAATTACCCTATTAATGGCATAAATTGTCTACTTATTGAATGCCAATTTACTCCCAAAGGACAGTTAAGAATATGACAAATCACATGTTGATATGGCCTGAGACCCACCCAGCTCTGCCTCTGCACTAGGGCATAAGCAAGTAGTCTCTGAGAAACAGACCTTTTAGTGAGAATTCTCACTAATTACTATCTCCGTAAGTACTCTCAAGAAGTAATACACAAAAATCATGTCCAAAAGAATCTGTTTTTTATTATTAAGACAATGGCTATATTAAAACATGCCCTAAGACAATTTTGTCTAAGCACTGAAATAACTGATCTGAATAGTTTCATTGAAAAGGAAGGGAATAGAGTTTGCTTTATAAAGCAGGTCATAAATTAATGCTGTTAGACCCCATAGCATCATTACTGTAATTCTGAAATCCTCAAATCTCTGAAAATTCAAAGCTGTGTTAAATCTGACACTGAAGTTCATGGGCTAGCAAAACCTGATCTGAACTAATGGAAAGTTATTTGCAGTTTATTTTTTCTACTTTTGGGTATTTCTATATTTTACTGCAGAAATATTAACGTGTTTGCATGGTGGTCTTAGATCCTGCTAGTGTCTATATACATGGTAAATGCGCATCATATCAATTATTAGTTTCAAAGTTTCTAAATTCCCAGGCATATATGGTTGGAAGTTTTGTATAAGGTACTACGGACTCAAGATTTAGATATCTGCAAAGTTACATTTGACTACTATTAACATGCTACCAAACGAAGTATTCAACATAATGAACAAATCCATAAAAAAGCTAAAGTAGTTGTGAACTATGTGCAAGAGTGAGCACTACCTAACTACATTTTTCTTTTTCATTTTCAAATAGTTGAATAGGAGCAGCTTTAAAACACAGCAGGGAAAATTCTCTTTGATCAATTAAAAGAAGTACATATATTCATTTAATATGTGTTGAGCACATCTGCTGCTGCTGCAAGGCACTATGTTAGGTACTACTGGAAAAGAAAATTATTGGTTGCATAGACCCAAGAAAAAATTATTGCATTCCTGGAAATGTTTACGTAAATCTTAAATCTGTAATTCTTACACATACTTCTGAATCAACTTAGTTTTCCTTTACCTCAGTTTCCTTTTATCATTAAACATGTTGATAAACCTCATTAAGGTTTTAATATTTTTACTAATGTTATTACTATTTACTGTTAAGCTTGTCTTTTATTCTATTTCCTGAAACTTTTGTTATAGTTATGTAAAAACTTCAAAAACTTCTTTAGAAGTTTAAATTAAGAATTTAGCTTGAACTTGAAACTTATTGCCTCAATGTTTATCTGAATTCCTTTGATGTAACATCAGACTGAATTTGTAAAGAGAAACCTACTGCTTCTCTTTACAAATATTGCTTCTGGTAGGATCAAATGTTTAATGAAAATACTGTTTTCTCAAGGGATCTAGAAATGATTTTTTTTCCAGGCTAGGTTGGAAAACCATGTGAAATCCAAAGGAGAAGAAACACATTTTTTAAGCCATGATCTTTTTCTTTGCACTTCTTTTATAAGAGGTCATGCTGTAAAAGATATTTTTAAGCTTACAATGTATATTTTGTTAAATCGAAAATTTTCATCTAATGTAACATCAAATTTCTTCAACTGTCTAAAAAATATGTTCTACTGTTTTTTGTTCAAATCATGATCCAAATGTATAACTATGGGTTGAACTTGGTGATGACCTTAACATCTCTTTTACTTTGGTACAGCAAACCTCCCGCCCTCCTTCTTTATTTGTGATACCAAGTTATAGAAAAATATTTACAAGCTAGTTACACTAAGAAAAATATTTAACCTTCTGGCCTTGTCTGGTTATTCCTGTATAGTCTCTTTCAGTTTAATCCTGTGGCTCCTGTAGTTTCTACATATTGGCAGTTAGATCTGAAAGCTAGATAAATTCATACAAAACATATTTGGTTAACAGTCATTCTCTGATGTTGTGCACTTATTATTTTGTCACAATAAAAGGCAAGATATCTGGTTGACCAATAGTGATGGCAAACTGACACCTGAATTAGGATGATAACAATATAATCTTTCCCTGTAGAGTTGAGCCTCCCTATTTCTTACAACTAGTTTATGCAGGATTGTATTAGCACTATGCAAACACCCACTTCCTTATGTGGTGCCATAATGATGATTTTTTCTATCATTATTAGTTTGCTTTTTCATGCAGCACAGTGCTTTCTTCATCACAAAGTGTTATTTGTTCACCTCGGTGGCTCAGATGGTAAAGCGTCTGCCTGCAGTGCGGGAAACCCGGGTTCAATCCCTGGGTTGGGAAGATCCCCTGGAGAAGGAAATGACAACCCAGTCCAGTACTCATGCCTGGAAAATTCCATGGACTGAGAGGCTCCTCAGAGCCTGGGAGGCTACAGTCCATGGTGTCGCAAAGAGTCGGACACGACTGAGCGACTTCACTTTCAAGTGAAAGTGAACGCTGCTCAGTCGTGTCCGACTCTTTGTGACCCTGTGGACTATACAGTCCATGGAATTCTCCAGGCCAGAATACTGGAGTGGGTTCAGTTCAGTTCAGTTCAGTCACTCAGTCGTGTCTAACTCTTTGCGACCCCATGAATCACAGCATGCCAGGCCTTCCTGTCCATTACCAGCTCCCAGAATTACTTTCTTCAGGGGATCTTCCCTACCCAGGGATTGAACCCAGGTCTCCGGCATTGCAGGCAGATTCTTTACTAGCTGAGTCACAAGGGAAGCCCAAGAATACTGGAATGGGTAGCCTATCCCTTCTCCAGCAGATCTTCCCAATCGGAATCGAACTGGGGGCTCCTACACTGCAGGGGGATTCTTTACCAGCTGAGCTATCAGGGAAGCCCTCATCTAAAGTTATTACTAAAAAATTAAAATCAAGACATCAATTTTCAAAGCAATAACATGAATTTTAATTATTTTATCTGGCATTTTCTATTCTGAGTTCCAGGAGTTCTTGTATCCCATCAATCAAGTATATTCCTATCTCCTTCAACAGTAGGCATAGGTCCTCATCAAATACCACTTTGTTTTAGGGAACCAGAACCCAGGTTCACTTTGAAACTTCCTGTGTTCCTTGTACCACCATTTCTCTGAAGAGCCAGTGATTTACTCATCAATAACTGAAGGAGGTTAAAGTTAGATTCTCCAGGGCTTTGGTTAAATGACAATTTTAATTCTAAATCACTAGAAAGTTAACAGCCATTTCTGTCAAATTTTCTTGATTAAAGAAACCTCAAGTTTGAAAGTTTAAACTAGAATTAGAGTAAAAAGTGCCCCATTCAGAGTAATTTCTTTGTATTTGTATATGAAAAATTCAGAGGGAAAAAATCAGTCAAATAAATTAATTTTTTTCAGAATTACAAAAAAACGTGCTTAGGTAAATTTTAGACATGCAGCCAGATTTGATTTAAGCTCAGATCCAGACTTCCTTTCACTGAGAAACTGAATTTACACTCCCACAACTACATGTTTGAGCCCATCTGTTACTAACAACATTCCTGTAATATTTCAGCTGATTTGAAGGGAGTCAACTGGGTGATGGCACAGCCAGCTGGACATGGGACATGCAAGAAGAGGAAGGCATTCTCTGCAAGAAGAAATTGAACTAGATAAATAGTTCCTTCTGTGCCACAAGCTCCTCAATCACGGCTCAGATCTAGTGCAAATTTGAGACATACTTATACCAAAAAAAATGTGTCATTTATCTGAAATTCAAATTTAACTAGACACCTTATATTTGATCTGGCAACTATACTGTTAAAGCCAGTCTTTCTATGGCTGGTTGGGGAGTCAGGTGTTCCCCAGATACTCCTTATTAACCTGAACATGAGTGGTCACCTTGCTGGAAACTTTGCCTCAGGTTCCCGTTCCTCACCTGCTACGGCTCCTCTCACAGCTATTGCGTGTGCTCTGTGTGCTCTGTCACTCAGTCATGTCCAGCTATTTGTGGACCCATAGATTGTAGCCCACCAGGCTCCTCTACCCATGGAATTTTCCAGGTGAGAAGACTGGAGTGGGTTGCCTTTTCTAACTCCATGGGATCTTCCAGACCCAGGGAACAAACCTGCTTCTCTTGCATCTCCTGCATTGGCAGGAGGATTCTTTACTTTTAATTAATTAATTTCTTTATTTTAATTGGAAGCTAATTACTTTACAATATTGTAATGGTTTTTGCCATACAATATTGACTTGAATATTTGACTTGAATCAGCCATGCATGTACATGTGTCCCCCATCCTGAACCCCCTTCCCACCTCCCTCCCTATCCCATCCCTCAGGGTCATCCCAGTGTACCAGCCCCAATCACCTTGTCTCATGGATCAAACCTGGACTGGTGATCTATTTCACATATAATATACATATTTCAATGCTATTCTCTCAAACCATCCCACCCTCACCTTTTCCCACAGAGTACAAAAGTCTGTTCTTTATATCTGTGTCTCTATTGCTGTCTCATATATAGGGTCATCGTCACCATCTTTCTAAATTCCATATATATGCGTTAATATACTGTATTGGAGCTTTTCTTTCTGACTTACTTCACTCTGTATAATAGGCTCCAGTTTCATCCATCTCATTAGAACTGATTCAAATGCATTTTTTAATAGCTGAGTAATACTCCATTGTGTATATGTATCACAACTTTCTTATCTATTCATCTGCCAGTGGGCATTTAGGTTGCTTCCATGTCCTAGCTATTGTATGAACACTGGGGTAAACTTGTCTCTTTCAATTCTGACCTTGGTGTGTATGCCCAGCAGTGGGATTGCTGGGTCATATGGCAATTCTATGTTCAGTTTTTTAAGGAATCGCCACACTGTTCCCCATAGTGGCTACATAGTTTGCATTCCCACCAACAGTGTAAGAGAGTTCCCTTTTCTCCACACCCTCTCCAGCATTTATCATTTGTAGACTTTCTGATAGCAGCCATTTTGACCAGTGTGATGTGGTACCTCATTGTAGTTTTGATTTCCATTTCTCTGATAATGAGTGATGCTGAGCATCTTTTCATGTGTTTGTTAGCCATCTGTATGTCTTCTCTGGAGAAATGTCTGTTTAATTCTTTGGCCCATTTTTTGATTGGATCATTTATTTTTCTGGAATTGAGCTCCATGAGCTGCTTGTATATTTTGGAGATTAATTATTTGTCAGTTGCTTCATTTGCTTTTATTGTCTCCCATTCTGAGGGCTGTCTTCTCACCTTGCATATAGTTTCCTTCATTGTGCAAAGCTTTTACGTTTAATTAGGTCCCATTTGTTTACTTTTGCTTTTGTTTCCATTACTCTGGGAGATGGACCATAGAGGATCCGGCAGGAGGATTCTTTACCACTAGCGCCAAATGAGAAGACCATTATAGCTATTACCCGCTATGTATTCACTACTTGCCCACTGAGAGTGGATGAAACTAATTCTGAAGGGGTGAAGCGTTCTTAGTAGGTTTTTGTCACTCTAAGATCAAAGAGATTCTATTATTAATAGATTGATAAAAGAGCAAGCAAAGGACCGTATTTAAGGAAAGTAAAGAATGTTCTAGAAATTAAGGGTAGATTTGTATGTCAAGAGGTACCCTTAGAAAGACAGACATATGCATTTGAGCATAAGATCCTTACACTGGCTTACCAAGCTTTTTCAAACAATTGATGGACTCAACAGTGAAGACTAAACACCACTGACTGTAAAAGGCATTATAATAACCAGGTTCTCCATCAACTAAAATCAAGAATGATAACAGAGAAGACCTGGATTAGGATATTAATAAGCATTCAAGATATGTAAAAGCACCAGGGCCTCCCTTGTGGGTTAGATGGTAAAGAACCCACCTGCAATGTGGGACACTTGGGTTCGATCCCTGGGTTGGGAAGATCCCCTGGAGGAGGAACTGGCTACCCACTCCAGTATGGCCTGGAGAATTCCATGGACAGAGGAGCCTGGCAGGCTACAGTCAATGGGGTCACAAAGAGTCAGACAAGACTGAGCGACTTTCACTTTCATTCAGGAGCCAGTACCAAAGGATATGGATAAATCAGTGAAGGATGAGGAAGAAACAAGAGCCTGCATGCAGGATGGGTTCAACTGGATATTATTTTCAAATTAGATAGCACTGCCAGTTCCCGTTTCCTGCATAATGTGACTTTAGTGGAAACACTCTCATGCCATTGTGCTTATACAGACAAAATATGCCTTCTCAAGCCTGTCTATGCCTCCTAAAAGTATTGCCTCCACAGTTCACTCCAGCCCTCACTACCTCTGCCTGCAGAATAATATGGAGATTTTCTATGAGAATATTTGAAAGAAACCTAAGAACATAGTGATGGATGCTATTGTAACCATTTAAAATATATATGTGTGTGTGTGTGTGTGTGTGTGTGTGTGTGTGTGTGTAATAAAGAGAGGAAAATCCTTCTGGGAATTTCTTCCCAGAGAGAAATGACTTAAGGTGACTTTAGATCTTTCCTCTCTGTATCATTATGATTATCATCATCATTAAAAGACTTAAAAACAAGGAAAAAGCTGATAGCTGTTGCCTCTGGAAGGCCTTAATGAAGAGGAGTAGCCTTCTTCCTATACACACGTGNTGGGAATTTCTTCCCAGAGAGAAATGACTTAAGGTGACTTTAGATCTTTCCTCTCTGTATCATTATGATTATCATCATCATTAAAAGACTTAAAAACAAGGAAAAAGCTGATAGCTGTTGCCTCTGGAAGGCCTTAATGAAGAGGAGTAGCCTTCTTCCTATACACACGTGGATTTGGATGCCCCATGAAGGGCATCCAAATGATGTCCCATGACTCTTTCAGTCATGGGACAATGATTCTGGGTGATCAGTTGATCCACGGTGCTCTCTAGGGATGAGTGTATGGAAGCAGATGGGGACAGTGAGTGTGTCTCAGTTACTGAATTCACAGAGGACAAAGTGCTAGCAGAATGGTAGTAGCAATGTCCCCGTTCAGCTTGCCTCCTTCCCTCTAGGCTCGCTTTCAGAGGTGGTGCCACCACTGCCTGCATCACTTGCTGCCTTAGCCTAGTATGATGCAGACCCCATGTTCATTTAGGCACCAAAGTCCCCATTTTGACTTTAGCAATATTTTGAGAAGTGAATTTAATTCCACCTTATCCTGGAAACATAAGTAGAGACTTTTCTCCCTATATATTTTCTCCCTGTTATATTTTTGAAAACATGTAATCCTTCTTCCAGCACTAATCAATCCCTCATCACCCACCCCAACCATACAGGCATCCTTGAGGGCATAATGGATCTCTACCACTTATGACTATATCCTCAGTGCAAACCAACATCATGCCTTCCCTAAAACAAGTGCTCAATAAAAGTTTGCCAATTAATATTGGGTAAATGAATGAATGGAACTGAAAAAGAAAACTGGCTTTATAAGAAAAAAAATGGAAGTACTTACCTAATGTAAAATTTCATCAAAATGATGATTCAAATGTGAATTCTCTTCAATGGAAAATATTCTGGCTAACAACCATTTGCTTTGTAAAAAAAACTTAAGAAAGATATTTTGTTCCAGGAAGCTTCATCCATTTCATAGGTGTAAAGATTGATAAATCATGTAGCATGAAAGAGAAAAATATAGTCAATATTTTTGACTATAGTCAAAANCTATGAGCCCTGACCCAAGATGGATGGGTCATGGTGGAGAGTTCTGACAAAGTGTGATCCACTGAAGAAGTGAAGGGCAAATCACTTCAACATTCTTGCCTTGAGAACCCCATGAACAACATGGAAAGGCAAAAAGATATGACACTGAAAGATGAACACCCAAGGTTGGCAGGTGCCCAGTATGCTACTGGAGGACAGTGGAGAAATAACTCCAGAAAGAATGAAGAGGCGGAGCCAGAGCAAAAACATCACCCAGGTGCAGATGTGACTGGTGATGGAAGCAAAGTCCGATGCTATAAACAAAAATACTGCATAGGAACCTGGAATGTTACGTCCATGAGTCAAGGTTGGAAGTGTTCAAACAGGAGGTGGCAAGAGTGAACATCAACATTTTAGGAATCAGTGAACTTAAATGGACCAGAATGGGTGAATTTAATTCAGATGACTATTATATCTATGCCTGTGGGCAAGAATCCCTTAGAAATGGAGTAGCCCTCAAAGTCAATAAAAAAAGTCCAAAATGCAATACTTGGGTGCAATCTTGAAAATGACAAACTATACAAAAGAGATCCTAATGACTCAGATAACCATGGTGGTGTGAATACTCACTTAGAGCCAGACATCCTGGAGTCTGAACTCAAGTGGGGCTTAGGAAGCATCACAACGAACAAAGCTAGTGGAGGTGATGAAATTCCAGCTAAGCTATTTCAAGTCTGCAAAGATGATGCTGTTAAAGTGCTGCACTCAAAATGCCAGGAAAATTTGGAAAACTCAAAAGGGGGCCACAGGACTGGAAAAGATCAATTTTCATTCCAATCTCAAAGAAAGGCAATGCCAAAGAATGTTCAAACCACTGCACAACTGCACTCATCTCACACACTAGCAAAGTAATGCTCAAAACTCTCCAAGTGAGATTTCAATAGTATGTGAATCAAGAACTTCCAGGTGTTCAAGCTGGATTTAGAAAAGTCAGAGGAACCAGTGATCAAATTGCCAACATCCATTGGATCATCAAAAAAACAACAGAGTTCCAGAAAACTATTTACTTCTGCTTTATTGACTACACCAATCCTTTCACTGTGTGTGTTACAACAAATTGAGGAATATTCTTAAAGAGATGGGAATACCAGATCACCTTACCTGCCTCCTGAGAAATCTGTATTCAGGTCAAGAAGCAACAGTAAGAACTGGACATGGAACAATGGACTGTTTTCCAAATTGGAAAGGAGTACTTCAAGGCTGTATATTGTCACTCTGCTTATTTAACTTACATGCAGAGTGAAGCGAAGTGAAGTAGCTCAGTCATGTCTGACTCTTTGTGACCCCATGGACTGTAGCCTACCAGGCTTCTCCGTCCATGGGATTCTCCAGGCAAGAATACTGGAATGGGTTACCATTTCTTTCTCCAGGGGATCTTCCTGACCCAGGGATCGAACCCAGGTCTCCTGCATTGGAGGCAGACACTTTAACCTCTGAGCCACCAGGGAAGCCCTACATGCAGAGTACATCATGCTAAATGCTGGGCTGGATGAAGCACAAGCTGGAATCAAGATTGCTCAGAGACATATCACACATCTTAAATATGCACATGACACCACCCTTATGGCAAGTGAAGAGGAACTAAAAAGCCTCTTGTTAAAAGTGAAAGAGGAGAGTGAAAAAGTTGGCTAAAACTCAACATTCAGAAAAGTAAGTCATGGCAACTGGTCCCACCACTTCATGGCAAATAGATGGGGAAACAGTGGAAATAGTGAAAGACTTTATTTTGGGGGGCTCCAAAATCACTGCAGATGGTGACTGTAGCCACAAAATTAAGACTCTTGCTCCTTGGAAGAAAAGCTCTGACCAACCTAGACAACATATTAAAAAGCAGAGACATTACTTTGCTGACAAGGGTCCATCTAGTCAAAGTTTTTGTTTTTCCAGTAGTTATGTATGGATGTGAGAGTTGGGCCATAAAGAAAGCAGAGTGGTGAAGAATTGATGTTTTTGAACTGTGCTGTTGGAGAAGATTCTTGAGAGTCCCTTGGACTGAAAGGAGGTCCAACCAGTCCATCCTAAAGGAAATCAGTCCTGAATATTCTTTGGAAGGACTGACGCTGAAGCTGAAACTCCAATACTTTGGCCACCTGATGCAAAGAACTGACTCATTGGAAAAGACCCTGATGCTGGGAAAGATTGAAGGCAGGAGGAGAATGGGATGACAGAGGATGAGATGGTTGGATGGCATCTCCAATTTGGACATGAGTTTGAGCAGGTTCTAGGAGTTGGTGATGGACAGGGAAGCCTGGTTTGCTGCAGTCCATATGGGCGCAAAGAATTGGACATGACTGAGTGATTGAACTAGACTGTCCTTATAGTCAAAGGTATGATTTCTACAGTAATGTAAAGATGTGAGAGTTGGACCATAGTGAAGACTGAGCATCAAAGAATACATACTTTCAAATTGTGGTTCTGGAGAAAAAGCTTTATAGTCCCTTATACTGAAAGGAGATCAAATCAGTCATTCCTAAAGGAAATCAACTGGGTGTACTCATTGAAGGACTGTTGCTGAAGCTGAAGCTGATGCAAAGAGCCAATTCATTGGGAAAGACCCTAGTGCTGAGAAAGATTGAAGGCAAAAGGCAAAGTGTACGGCAGAGGATGAGTTGGTTAGATAGCATCAGTGACTCAACGGGCATGAATTTGAGCAAACTCTGGGAGAGAATGAAGGACATGGAATCCTGGTCTATGGGGTCACAAAGAGTCAGACCTGACTTAGTGACTGAACAATGACAAGAATAAAAGTTTCTCTACACTTGCATAGACAGAAAATGATGGACGATGAGCCAGTTAAATCAGTACCAGAATGTTAGGAATTACCGTAGATAGAAAGAGCTAATCAACCCTGATGATAACTCCCCAAAACTTAGGGGAAAGAGGAAAGAGAAAAAAATGACAGACTAACCAACTGACCTAAGAGAACAGGTATTTCTGCAGACACAATTTAGAGAGCCTCTGGATTGCTAATAGTTCATACTATGAAATAAACTTTTGCAGCTCAAAAATAGGCAGTTTTATATGGCTCCAGGAAATAATTAGAATCAGATATGATAGAGCATAACAAAGCAAATGGTAAATTAAGGTAAGGTTCCAGTGGCTGACATTTGAGTGTCAACTATCCATATTGATGGCTTCCAGGGAGGTACTGAAAGCAGAGTGAGTGGGAAGAAGGAGGGTCTTTGTTTTTGCTTAAAATATAAACAGTCACTACTCACATACTCACTACTATGTTATTGAATCTGCTAGGCTACAGCTCAAATTTCTGCCTCAGTGACTGAGCTGTTAGTGGGGAAGACATCTGAGGGGTGTCTGAAAACAACTTGCGATAACTGTGTTATGATGATGGTGAACCTTTATCTTTAATAGACGTCTTGACCCCAGGGAAGTGAGTTTATAAGTTGGGAGATGGATAGCATGTAACCCGGTATGGTTGCATTTATTTAAAAAATTTTATATACCTACATTTGCAACCACAGGTGAAAAGTCATCACCAACACTGAATAAGTGTCTGTTATAATTAAAGCATCATTTTAAGGTCTTGGAAGGATACACTGAAGCCTAAGACATGACTGTACTCTTTTGAGATTTTAGATTCTGGTTGGAAACATGATATATGTTAGAAAAAAGGAGACATGAATATACTTTTAAACAATTTTTATATTAGGATATAAAGGTGGCTCAGACAGTAAATCTGCCCATGATGTGGGAGACCTAGGTTCAATCCCTGGGTTGGGAAGATTCCCTGAAGAAGGGTATCACAATCCACTCCAGTATTCCTGCCTGGAAAATCCGTGGACAGAGGAGCCTGGCAAGCTACAGTCCATGGGGTCTCAAACAGACAGGCACAACTGAGCGACTCACACACACACATAAAAGAAATATTTATTATTATTATTGTTAAATATTACAGTACATGAAATTCAGTCTCTTGCTGTGGAAGGTGATTTCATGGCTCAGTTGCAATGGTTACCACACTGTGTGGGCTGCTCATGTGTTCTGCGCCCACAAAGTCTCCAAGTTAGTGGACTAGTGGAAAGAATTGGGTCTGGACATCCAAGATGCCCTTCTTACCCAGTCAGTACCTAAACCAACTAAGAATTAAAGAACAACATGTTTTTGCACAGAACAACACAGGCACTGAGAGGGCTTATCAAACTGTGCCCCAGGATGAGACACACATATCTCCAGGCATCTTCCTGGGTGGCAGAGAAGGAGAGGAGATGCTCCCCACTGGCAAGCCCACTTCACAAGGGAAAGGAGAGGACTGGCCAGTCTGAGCATCTGGATTCGTTCTCCTGCAATTAGGAGTCAGAAAAGCCCTCTCTTGTAGACTAAGTGAGTGGGAATAGAGGAGATCACTCTGGCCTGGTACACAAATCTACAGTGCACAAACACCAGTGTGAGCAGAATGGGGACCCAAAGGGCACAGTGCCTAAAGCCTTAGACAATTTTAATTTCTGTACACTGCAAACAGTCATAGACAGAAGGACAAAAATATAATTCAGGATCAAAATTCAAGAGCAATAAGAGGAATGCTGATCTGGACACAGTTGGCCAAACAAACCTTAAAAGTTACCAAAATAATAATCCAGAGCTGAGCTTTCAGGGATAAAATTCCACTCAGTCACTTGCCCTTTAATGAAATGCAATTTCCAATTACCTCTAGGGTCCTGAGTTGTCAATATGTAACAAAACTTTGTGTTAAAATGCTAATTTTCATATATAAATCATGGAAGTGGTGGCAGAAGAACCATGAGGTCTGTAATTGCTGCTTACAGGATAATTAAGAGATTAATATTGTGAAAGTTAATTGTAAAATTTTATTAATTAATTTTAACAGCCTTGTGATCCTTCTGGAATTGATGTCTAATGAGAGCACAGTCCCTAGAGAGGCCCTTGGAGAAAAAGCAGAGTTGGCCTGAAGCTTGCCTGTCCACAGAAGTGCCCTCTTGGGTCTGAACACTGATTCAGGACTCACAGGAAGGACACAGTATATCTATGTAAATGCCATGAATTCTTGGGCTCCTTGGGCAGGGATGAAGGTAGATAAGGACCAGCTTCTCTCAAAGTGGGCTGGTGGCAAGAAAATGTTCTTAAGGCCCAAGAGGCAAGCTGCTTTGTAAACTTTATTAGGCTTATGTTATACAAGTAGTAATTTCTTTAGCAAAATCATGATGATCTTTCCTAAATATAAGACTTGATAGTATAGCTACTATTCAGATTACTCTAATGATGTCTTCTGGCCCATTTCTAATAAAATTTGGAGGTCTGTGGCACAAAGAATCAGTTTAAGGCTGAAACTCAATGCTCTGTCACAGGTCACAAGCCCAGGGTCTGCCTGGGTGATTCAAAGCATCCCCATTGTGGTATGGTCAGTGATCTGTCTTACTCCTAGAAATTCAGAAATTAATAAAATATGGGCTTTGTTTGAGATTTTTTTTTCTTCCAGATTAAGATTAAGATTAATTTTTCATTTTTTAAGTGAAGAGATATTTGTTAGCAAGAAAAATGCTTGAGACATCACTAGGGAAAAAAAGAATGTATTAATATGAACCAGTGCTTCAGGCCTGGCTATCATATATCACATAAACATATTATCTGAGAGAAGCAACTTTCAGATGTAATAATCCAGTCATTTAACTGAGCCTATGTGTTAAAGTGCACATTTTGAGGATAAGGTTCTGGAAAAAGATGAACTTTCCCCCACAAATAGGACCTGAGATTGGTGTGCTGGTGGTCACCAGTATCACCTCACATTTAGTGATTTGCTCAAAAGATTCACAGAACTCAAAAGGATTCATTATACTCAGTCTTGGTTTATTACTGTAAAAGGACACAGATTAAAGTCATTCGAGGGAAAGGTGAGGTCCATAAAGAAAGGCAAGATTCCAGTTGTCCTGAAAAGTGCATCAGTTCAGTTCAGTTCAGTCGCTCAGTCATGTACTACTCTTTGCGACCCCATGAATTGCAGCACACCAGGCCTCCCTGTCAGAGAAGGCAATAGTGCCCCATTCTAGTACTCTTGCCTGGAAAGTCCCATGGATGGAAGAGCCTGGTAGGCTGCAGTCCATTAGGTCACTAAGAGTTGGACATGACTGAGTGACTTCACTTTCACTTTTCACTTCCATGCGTTGGAGAAGGAGGTGGCAACCCACACCAGTGTTCTTGCCTGGAGAATCCCAGGGATGGGGGAGTCCAGTGGGCTGCTGTCTATGTGGTCGCACAGAGTCGAACACAACTGAAGTGACTTAGCAGCAGCGGCAGGCCTCCCTGTCCATCACCAACTCCCAGAGTTCACTCAAACTCATATCCATCAGTTTGGTGATGCCATCCAGTCATTTCATACTCTGTCATCCCCTTTTCCTCCTGCCCCTAATCCCAGCATCAGAGTCTTTTCCAATGAGTCAGCTCTTCACATGAGATGGCCAAAGTATTGGAGTTTCAGNCAGTTGATGTACAGTGTTGTGTTGCTGCTGCTGCTGCTGCTGCTAAGTCCTTCAGCTGTGTCCGACTCTGTGCGACCCCATAGACGGCAGCCCACCAGGCTCCCCATCCCTGGGATTCTCCAGGCAAGAACACTGGAGTAGGTTGCCATTTCCTTCTCCAATGCATGAAGTGAAAAATGAAAAGTGAAATGAAGTCGCTCAGTCGTTTTCGACTCTTAGCGACCCCATGGTCTGCAGCCTATCCGGCTCCTCCGTCCATGGGATTTTCCAGGCAGGAGTACTGGAGTGGGGTGCCACTGCCTTCTCCGAATGTTGTGTTAGTTTCTGCTATACAGCCAAGTGACTCAAACATACCCATATGTGCACTCTTGTTTCCTATTCCTTTCCATTATGGCTTATCCCAGGCCGTTGGGTATAGGTCCCGTGCTATATGGTAGGGCCATCTGTTTATCTGTCCTGTATGTTCATTAGCATGTATCTGTTAATGCCAGCCTTTTACTCCTCCCCTCCCCCCACCCCTTGGCAACCACAAGTCTGCTCTAAATGTCTGTGAGTCTGTTTTGTAGCTACTTTATTTGTGTTGTGTTTTAGATTCCACGTATAAGTGATATGAAGTGGGGCTTGTCCTTCTCTGACTTCCTTCACTTAGCACGATCATCTCTGGGCATCGTTGCGTTCTCTTTTGTACTGGAGGCACAGGGGAGGGTGGCAAGAGTGTTCATAGAGCATGTACCAGGGGCCCACAGAAGGGCGCCTGTCTCGTCCCGCATCTGCGGGTGAGCAGGGGGTGATGACCACGCGTGTCCTTGGGGATCCCCAGCCCTGCAGCGTTGCTGTGATCTCCTGACTCAAGTTGTCACCTCCCATCGGTGCTGCTCACCGGCGGCCTATCCTGTGGACACGCGGGAGAGATGGATGTCGGTGTGGCTGGTAGGCGGCCTCCTGTTTCGCCGCCTCTGGCTGAGTCAGGAGGGCCTGAGACAGGGTGACGGCTCCCTCACAACCTTACCCCTCCCCTTGCCGCGGGTGACCTGCCTTGTCAGCGTCCATCGAAACGTTGCTCTAAAGAGCTCCTGGTTTCAGCGCTCAGGCCGCGATGGGGGAAGAGACGAGACAGTGATGAGCTCAGGGACCCAGGAACTGAGACCCCGAGACTAAAACATGGGTTGAGGAAAGGGATCCAGGCCCTTTACTTTAGAGATTAGTGACAGGCAGACAGCGTAATCCCCGGCGAGGCGAACACATTCATTTTGGACAAAGCTGCTGGTTTTCCACAATGAGGACGTGAAAGGGAGGGGAGGTTGGAGCGGGGCACCCCCTTCCCCATTCGTGTCTCCACCCTGTCTCATCCCGCTGCCCCTCTCCGACAGAGGATGGGGGGCTGGGTGCTCACTGCTCGGCTGGGTTCCTGCCTTAGACGGAGGCAGAGGAGGTAATCAGTTTGTCCCACCCTCTCCTGCTCCAGCTGTGTCCACATGTCCATGCTCCGGGTCCGGGTCTGCGTTTCTCATCAGTCCCAGGACACGAGGAGAAAGTGGCATGCACATGTGTACACTCTCATGTGTAAAGGAGAAGACTTTTCTCAGCTCCATGATAACACCGGGAGCCCAGCCTGTTGCCCTGTGATGACTTAAAGAGGTGGGGTGGGAGGAGACGGAGGCTCAAAAATTTATTTTTATACATTTTAATTTATAAAAATAAATTTATATTTATAAATATAAATTTGTATTTATATATATAAATTATATAGAGAGTTACGATTGATCCGCATTAATGCACAGCAGAGGCCACCGCAACGTTTTAAGGCAATAATCCTCGATTTAAAAAACAAAGAAGATTGGCAGTTAGAGCAGACTGTTAACAGCAGTGATGAGTGCAGACGTCAAGTGCACTTAGAGGCTTGTCTCTTTTTTATGGATCTGAACAGGTATCCTCTTTTGAATGTCATGTTTTCTAAGTTAGTGGACCTTGGTATTTTAATAAAGAATACTATGCCATCAGGAAAAGAAAAAGGAGGTGCTCAAGCCTGTCTGAGGTTCTGATTTCCTCGTGCTCATCCGAGCAAGGCACTGGGGAGCGGGTGGTCAAGGGACCGCTCTTAGCTGGAGCTGGCAGCGCTGCAGAGCATCTGAGCCCAGAATGTTCCAGAGTGGAGGCAGCCTGGCTCCAGGCCCCTGAGGCAGTTGGACACACAAGAGCTTCCACGAGGCTGTTTCCCCCCAAGAATATTCTCTTGTGCCCTAATCATCCATCCCAAAGTAGACATCCTATCACTCTCACACCAGCCTGTTTTAATTTGCTGTAGAGAACTTGTATTTTTCTTATTTGAGAATCCGTTTATTTTTGCTTTTCTTCACTAAAATGTAAGTCTGTGAGAACATTATTTTTGTATTTGTAGCACTTAGAGGAGTGCCCCACATTTATAAAATTATATATATATATGAAAATAAAAGCATATATAAGTGCATAAAATATGCCTAAATGTATAATGTCATCAGAAGATGAAATTTATAGATGCTTGCTCCTCAGAAAGAAAGCTATGACAAACCTAGACTGCGTAATAAAGAGCAGAGATGTCACCTTGCCAGCAAAGGTCCGTCTAGTCAAAGCTATGATTTTTTCAATAGTCATGTATGGATGTGAGAGTTGGACTATAAAGAAGGCTGAGTGCTCAAGAATTGATGCTTTTGAACTGTGGTGTTGGAGAAGACTTTTGAGAGTCCCTTGCACTGCAAGGAGATCCAACCATTCCATCCTAAAGGAAGTCAACCCTGAATATTCATTGAAAGGCCTGATGCTGAAGCTGAAACTCCAACAGTCTGGCCAAGAGTCATCTCAGTTTGCGAAGAGTCATCTCATTTGAAAAGACTTTGATGCTGGGAAAGAGTGAGGGCAGGGGAGAAGGGGGTGGCAGAGAATCAGGCGGTTGGCTGGCGTCACTGATTTAATGGACGTGAATCTGAGCAAACTCCGGGAGATAGTGGAGGACAGGGGATCCTGACAGGTTGCAGTTCATGGGGTCACAAAGAGTCGGACGCGACATAGCAACTCAACAACAACAGAATGTCATTAGTGAGCATCAGACACGATTAAGGTTGCAAGAATGAAAGGCTCATGGGTCACACATGAGTGCTACAGTTGGGCGGCTGACACCCAGGTGGTGTGGGCAGAACAGGCCCCAGGACTAGCTGTCTGGCCACCTGGGTTCTGACCTTCCACAGGGAATTCCAGCTCTTTTTTTATGACTTTTACCACCTTTACCCATTTTACCCACCATCTACCCCCTCTCCTCTGACAACCACCAATCTGTTCTCTATATCTATGAGTTCAATTTTGTTTTAGATTCTATATTATAGGTGAGAGCATAAGGTACTTGTCTTTTTCTGTCTGATACATTTCACTTGGCATAGTGCCCTCAAGATTCATCTGTGTTGTTGCAAATAGCATGGTTTCCATCTTTTTTATGATACTATTCTATTGCATGTGTAATTCTGTGATACTATTCTTTATCCATTGTTACATCCTTGGGCATGTAGGGACCATCCATGGCTTGGCCATTGTAAATAATGCTGCATTGAACATGAGGGTGCATATGTCTTTTCAAGTTAGCTTTTCATTTCCTTGGGATAAACACTCAGAATCGAGGTTGCTGGATCATGGATTGGTTCTTCTTCTTCTTCCTCTGTTTTTTAGCAGCCTCCATATTGTTTTCCACAGAGGCTGTACCAGTTTACATTCCCACCAGCAGTGGGCTTCCCTGTTCTCCACACCCTCACCGGCACTTGTTACTCTTTATCTGTTTGGTAATAGCCATTCTAACATATGTGACCTTACATCTAAACTGTGGTTTTGATTTGCGTATCCCTGATGGTTGGGGATGTTGAGTGCCTTTCCATGTCCCTGTTAGTCATCTGTGTGTCTAGAACGTCCAGTTTTAAAGATGAAAACTTGGTTCCTTCTGTACCTTTTACTTAGCTTTTATCTTGCTCTGTGGTCCTAGCCCCATCTGAAATAGCCTAGGTATCTTCTTTCCCCTTTGGAT
>SJYA01002606.1:276992-306496 GCA_006410615.1 Neotragus moschatus | reverse complement strand
GGGGAGGAGATTTGCTTAATAGAATTCCATGTTGCCAGGCATTTAAACAATGTCAAATTTGAAATGTCTAAACTGGAGACTTATCCTGGTGGAGGGAGTCTCTGAGATTGATAGTGAGAAATTTAATGTCCAGAAATATTAAATGACCTCCCTGCTCAGGTCAGGGTCACTCAGGGCTCTGCCACTGCTCCTCCCACAAGCTAGGGACAGTCTCTTTGGTTCCTTTGATCATTTATCAATATTTTCTGGCTTCCTTCCTCTCTTACCAAGAGGTGAGACCTGAAGAAGTGATACTATCAAGTGTGATGCTCTCTTTCTTGCTAGAAGTAGAGTGATCCCCAAGTGTCTTATGGTGGGTCTGATTGTGCCAGTTGCTTTAAAAACAATTTTTAAAACAGAATCTATCCATACATGTGTGGAACTCTAGTATAAGATAGGAAGGAGGTAGCATGGGTTGAGTCATTGCATAGCAGGCATTTAGCTGTTTGTTCATTTGTTGTTTTTCGAACACGTTTTGCACTTAATTCTGACAAGGATCCTATGAGGTCTGGCAGTTTCAATCCCATTCTGCAAGTGAGGAAACCAAGACTTGCAGGTGTAGATCAGATTACCCAGCAGCACGCAGGTTGTAAATGAGGAGGCAGGGATTAGAACTCTGGTCATCCTGGATCCAAACCTTTCCTGCCTTTGCTTTGGGATGGGATGTGTATGTGTGTGTGTCCACATGCACACCAGAATTCTACGCTGGACATTAATAGGCCTTTCAGTGGAAACTTTGGAGAGATGTGGGACCTCTTAGTGGACTTCCCTGGTGGCTCAGGTGGTAAAGAATCTGNTCCTGCCTTTGCTTTGGGATGGGATGTGTATGTGTGTGTGTCCACATGCACACCAGAATTCTACGCTGGACATTAATAGGCCTTTCAGTGGAAACTTTGGAGAGATGTGGGACCTCTTAGTGGACTTCCCTGGTGGCTCAGGTGGTAAAGAATCTGTCTGCAATGCAGGAGACCCAGGTTCGATCCCTGGGTGGGAAAGATCCCCTGGAGAAAGGAATGGCAACCCGCTGCAGTATTCTTGCCTGGAGAATCCCATGGACAGAGAAGCCTGGCAGGCTACAGTCCATGGGGTCACAGACCTCTTAGTAGCTGGCAGCACCTGTTCCGGTGGGTGCTCTGAGTACCCATCACTTGCATCTCTGACCACTGCCCTTGGAGCCAGCAGTCTCACGTGGCTGAATGTAGTCAGGCCCGTCAGCTCCAATTTCTGGTAGATTTAAGAGAGAGAAGCACAAGAAGTCTTATGTCGGTGGCAACCTGGGTTGAATTTGTCTTTACTTTTCAATTTTTAAAGCCTTTTTTCTTGCCTTTCCCTGACCTACCAGATGGTAACAGCATCGTTTGGATCACAGGCTACTGTTTGATTCCTGTCATGGCGCAGAGCCAGGTTTATTTCAGGACACTCTAGGTTTTCCCTGAGCACCTGGATTCAGCTCTCAGCCAGTAGAAAATAATCATGTTTGACATTTGGAGGCATGGAGAACAGGAACTGAGCAAAAGGGCCATACGGCTCAGATTAGAATCACTTGCACAAGCAATCTTTTTATCTGATGACGGTCCCTCATGCGGCTGTGTTAACTCATCCTGCCTGGGAAGGAGATGCTCTTTTGAATTTATTGACGTCTCTCTTCCACGGGCAGACAGGCGGCCTTGGAAAGAGTGGTCTTGTTCAGCATCCAGACATCCAGACTAGCTTGAGAACTCTGCCCTCATTGATAAACCACAGACATTTATCCAAACAGTGTGTCCAGTGGCAATTTAAAGGAGAAGAAAAATGACAGGGGAGAGGCCTGTTGTGAATGAATGGTTCTTTATTGATGCATAGCTTGCACTGGCCAGCACTTCTCACCTCCCCGCAGCCAAGTATAGGTCCAGGATGCAGAGCTGCTGCTACGCCCACCGCCACTAGTGCCGCTGCCTCCACCAGCAACTTTGCCATCAGTGCCAATGCCAGAACCATCGTCACCACCACCATTGCCATCGACACCAGTAACAGTACCATTGTCACCACCATCTTTACCATCGACACCAACAGCAGTATCATCATCACCACCATTACCATCGACACCAGTAACAGTATCATCATCACCACCATCTTTACCATCGACACCAACAGCAGTATCATCGTCACCACCCTCATTACCATCGACACCAACAGCAGTATCATCATCACCATTACCATCAACACCAACAACAGTACCATCGTCACCACCCTCATTACCATCGACACCAACAGCAGTATCATCATCACCACCATTACCATCGACACCAATAACAGTATCATCGTCACCACCCTCATTACCATCGACACCAACAGCAGTATCATCATCACCACCCTCATTACCATCGACACCAACAGCAGTATCATCATCACCACCCTCATTACCATCGACACCAACAGCAGTATCATCNAGTATCATCGTCACCACCACCATTGCCATCGACACCAATAACAGTATCATCGTCACCACCCTCATTACCATCGACACCAATAACAGTATCATCGTCACCACCCTCATTACCATCGACACCAGTAACAGTATCATCGTCACCACCCTCATTACCATCAACACCAGTAACAGTATCATCGTCACCACCACCATCACCTCTGACACCAATAACAATATCGTCATCTCCACCACCATTACCACCGACACCAATAGCAGTATCGTCGTCACCACCACCATTACCACTGACACCAATAACAGTATCGTCCTCACCACCACCATTACCACCAACACCAACAACAGTATCCTCCACACCACCACCATTACCATCGACACCAACAGCAGTATCATCATCACCACCCTCATTACCATCGACACCAATAGCAGTATCATCGTCACCACCATTTCCAGCACCACCATCATCACCATGATCACCACCACCATCACCCCACCATCGACACCATCACTGCCATATTCACCACCACCCACCCCCACCATCATGACCACCATCATTCCCACCATCACCACCCTCATCACCTCTGCCATCAACACCATCACCAGCATCTTCACCACCATCACAGTCACTGCCACCATCATGACCACCGTCATCACCGCCACCTCCACCATCACCACTGTGTCCTTCTTAATGTCAGATCCCGCACTGCGGACTTTGTGGACATTATCTTATTTAATCTTTGCAGCGTTCATCAGAGGTAGAGGTTTTGAAGCCAGACCTGCTTGACATGTGGTCTCTCACCCACTTAAGGACTCAGAAGGGCCAGAATTCTGCTCTTAGCATTTCTTCTTCACTAGAGTCGCCATCATCTTCCTTCTCATCCTCATAACTGTCTATGACATATGCATGATGATCTGTTATTCTTTTTAAACCATTTTCTCAAATATTGAATTATTTCTTCTACTATTGTCTTTTCACATAATTATAATGATTATAATTTTCCACATGAAGAAACTAAGACTCAGTAAGTTAAATGGCTTGCCTGTCCTTATCTACGTTAGGTTTAAAACTCTTTTTCATACAATATTGCAGAGGAAGGGGCTTGGGAAAAGAAAAGATCAAAGACCTCTTTGGTCACAGTGAGTGGCCGAGTTCTCATAGCCACTTACTTAGAGCTCCATGCCCCACACCTGGCAATTCTAACTCATGAGTTCTTGAATGACACCTGGGAATCTGTCTCAAATATGTTTTTGCCCTGTTTTGCCAATATTTCTCATTATTGCTGGGACTTCATGAAAGAGGAGATAGTGGAGTGGGATGGGACTTTGACAAGTTGAGATGGAGCATGGGTCCTACAGACAGAGGTGGCTTGGCGGGCCAAGTCNAGAGTTGGACTATAAAGAAAGCTGAGTGCTGAAGAATCGACACTTTTGAACTGTGGTGTTGGAGAACTCTTGTGAGTCCCTTGGACTGCAAGGAGATCCAACTAGTCCATCCTAAAGGAGATCAGTCCTGGATATATATTGGAAGGACTGATGCTGAAGCCGAAACTCCAATACTTAGGCCACCTGATGTGAAGAACTGACTCATTGGAAAAGACACTGATACTGGGAAAGATTGAAGGTGGGAGGAGAAGGGGATGACAGAGGATGAGATGGTTGTGTGGCATCAGTGAAGCGATGGACATGAGTTTGAGCAAGCTCCGGGAGTTGGTGATGGACAGGAAAGTCTGGTGTGCTGCAGTCCATGGGGTTGCAAAGAGTCAGACACGACTGAGTGACTGAAGTGAACTGAACTGAACTAATCTCTTCTAACTTTTTATTACTGTTGGAGGCTTTTAAGTGTCAAAGTCTCTATATCAGTTTCTCTACCTGCTTTGTAATAACATTTGTTTCATTCGCTTTTTGTGCCTAGAATTCTTTCTGATTATTCACTTACTCCTGAAATTATCCTTATGCTATTTAGAAATTTGGTACCTTTAGTCCTTCAAAGCATCTTCTCTCTCATTTCTTCCCCTGGCATTTACAGATAACCAATTTTAAATGGTCCTACATACATGAGTGCCTTCTATAAAAAGTACTTTCTGTCCCTGTCAAAGGTGTATATACAACAATGGGTGTTGCTATATCTGAAACACATTCAGATGGGGAAATATATCCATAAGACAGGAAAAGCTATATGAATGTGAGCAGATATAAGAATGAAGTCCAACCTGGGAAAAATTGAACACAATTGAAAGAATCCACAGTTCTGAGCTTCCAGGAGCTCACTGAGGTGTACAGGACTCAATCTGAGTGTACTGATGGGAAACAGCGTGACTTGACTACGTAGAAAGACACATCGCACCCTCAGAGATGGGGTTGGTCACTGGGCGCATTATACTTCAGGGCAGATGTGGAGATGAGACAGTGAGTATTATGTACATTGAAAGATCGTGTTTCGCCCATCCTCTGAGTCTAGTCTTTTCCCACAGGGCAGAATGGCAAGCAGTGGAGTAGGTGGCCGAATTTTCCTAACAGAGCAGAAATATCTCACCTTGCTACTCATTTAACTCTCCTTGCTTCACTATTCCCTATAGTGAATTGTTTTTTCAGAATCCATCATTAACCTGTTAAGCACAACCCCTACAACTATGGAGCTAACATTTTCTGCACCGTAAGCTTCATGTGAAAATCTCTGACCTACAAGTATTTGGCATTTGTCTAAGTGGACAACATAAATAATCTCTCAGACTCATCAGAAAAAAATGATGGGGAGGGTTATGATGAAAATACTGCATCAAAGGGAGTTTTCAGAAGAAAAGAGAAAATTTCAGATACCTCTTCATGCAATGAGTGCCAAATAATAATGGTCTGATTTAAATAAATACAGTCATCAGATAATCAAGTGGAATATCCACATCATATACAAAAGGAATTTATGAAAAGCACTTCCTCAATTATTTCCTATCACATGTGCCAGTGTTCACCTGGCATATAAGCTGGTCTCATTTATGGCTGTGGGTACTACTGTATGACTTTCACATCTCTCATTCTGTCATTGCCATAGTAACTAAAATACTTTAATGACAGCAAGCACAGGAAGACTAAAATAAACTATTGAAAGTAAAAGGGATAAAGTAGTATTAGGTTGAATGAATCGCAAGCTAAAAATATGCTTATGTGAAGAGCTATTGATTTTATTAATACAAATCTGAAGTGCCAAATTAATTTTTTAGCTGCCTATCAATACTACCAATGTTGAATTAAGATGCCACTTATATTTTTTCTTGAGGCTCCACCTCTGCAAATTAAAAACTGTCTTTATTTATTTTTTCAAATGAAGCAATGACAGACTAGGACTACATCTTTCATTTGGTCCTTCTTTATTTTCCACGCAGGCTTACAGTGAAATCACACGTAACTCTAACATGGCTGTACAATCAGATTTATCTGTCTGGTGGGGCTAGAGTTTGGGGGCAATTTTTGAATGAGGAAATGGAAGCAAAAATAGTTTCAGCAAGGTAATAGCATAAGATGTGTCAAAGGAGTAAAAAATGGGCAGCCTGGATGGGAATAATGTAAGGAAGAGTATAAAAGGAGGAGAGGCTTGTGGAAAAGGAGAGTGTGATGGAGAGAAGGCCCCAGGGACTTTTTATCATGTTCACCTCAACCAACTCAAATGTTGCCTACTGACAACTGACATGGCAATGACTTTCCAAGAAGCTCCCAGGAGGCTCAGAAAGTGGCAAGGCAGCCCACAGGTTCCCTGCATGTCATACATACAATTCCATGATGAAATCAGGCAACTCTACAAGTTTTGTTAATATCAAACCCTGTACTTAAAGGACTGTGAGACATGAGACTTAACAGAGTGGTTTCATTACCACTTTCTCATTCCTGAGTTGATTATGGAAAAAGTCTTAGTTTTGAAATGATAAAGAAGGAACCGAGGAATAGTCAACCCCATTCATAATTCCTCCTGCCATCATTACCAGAATCTCTAACTACGTAATGGTAGCAACTATTACGTATGAAACATTAAGTTATGCTGGGAACAAGGCCAGGTCTTCCTAAGCACTGAGTTATTTTCAGAATGACCATGAGATGGAAGTATACTTTTTATTTTCAAATGAAGAACTCACACAGACCCAGGTCTGTGTGGGTTCTTATCACTGTGCCCAACACAAATCCATGTCCTAGGTTTTCAGTTTCCCGTGGCCTAGAGTAACATGACACAGTAAAGAATGCTAACGGATAGAAAATCCATTGCCTGCCAAGCCCTGAACATGATATTGAGTACCTCTGACATTATTTTCGTCTAGAAATGGAAGGCATTCTAATACCTTCCTGTTGAGTACTTTGCAACAAGGCTTACATGAAATATTATTTGTAAAGACCCTGGCCCCACTGAGCCTGGCTCAGCAAAGGCTCCTTTCCTCTGAGTTTCATAGGGACAGTCTCCCCTCTGCCACCTGGTCATGGAACTCTGCCACACATTCAAGTAACGTATGCTGAAAATCCCTCCTCTGGCCCCAGTGAACACTCATCTGACACTTTCCCAAATCCACACCACTCTCATGGCAATTAGTCTGGATGTACCCGCTATAGCTAATATTGACTTTGATCATTTGGTTAAGGTGGTGGCTTGTTGATCCCCCAACGAACAGTACATACTCCCACTCAGAATTTGTAAAAATCTGAAGGGGTAATACTTTGTCACCATTAAATACACTGCTGTCCCCAAATCTTTCACATAACAATTTCAGCATGCATCAATAATTCTTACCAGAACTAATCATTACATTTGGATTTGCAAAATTATGATTTTTACATTCTGTTATTCTTTCTGTATTTATTAGGTAATCTTCTATAAAGAAAAGCTTTCCTTTTTTCTCTTTTTCTTGAGAATATCATTTCTGAATTAATGAATTTGTATTTATTTAATGTATTTTTAGTTGTTATGGCTGTCTTATTATCTCAATGGATAAACTATATATATATCTGTGTCTATCTATGCAATAGAATATTATGCAGCCTTAGAAAGAAAGGAAATCCTGACACATGCTACAACATGGATGTAGCTTGAGGACATTATGCCAAGTGATGCAAGTCAAAAGGACAAATACTGTATCATTCCACTTGTATGAGGCACCTCAAGCAGTCGTCACATTGATAGAGGCAGAAGGTAGATTGGTGGGTGTCTGCAGGAGCTGGGGGCAGTGAGAAATGGGGAGTTTTCATTTAATGGGCACAGAGTTTAAGTTTGGGAAGATGAAGAGTTCTGGAAATGGATGCCAGTGGCAGTTGCACAACCATGTGAATGTACTAAATGCCACCGAGAAGTACACTTTAAGATAGTTAAGATAGTACACTTTATATTATGTGTGTTTAACCATAATTTTTTAAAAATAGGAAAGAATAAAATTTATCAAAAATATAGTATCATGGGACAACCATTTATTGTGCTCACTGACTGTGTGGGTCAGGAATTTGAACAGAGCAGGGCATCTGAACACCAGGATGACTCATCTCTTTCAAAGGTTTGGGTCATCAGTCACATGTCTGATTGTTGGTACTGGCTCTTAGCTGGAGGCCTTCGCTCCTCCCAGCAAGATCCTCTTCATATGATCCCTCTGCATGGGCAGGTTTTAGTTTCCTCGCAGGATGATATGGAGGTAGGAGATAGATGGGCCCCTAGGTTGAGCTGCTGGAGATTGTCAAGCTAGAGTAAACTGGTGTTTTATTTTCACTAGACAAAGTTAATGGCAAGATCTGAGCTCTGCTGGAGTAAAGAGATAAAACAGCCACGTCTATTACTCCTGAGGTCAAAGAAACTTCCAAATGCAGATGTGCAGGAAGGCTCCTCAGGGGTCAGAAAAGGAGGGGCATCATCTCATAATATCTGTGGTCATACTCCCTCTACCCTCTGCTCTGGGGTCCATCTTGGCAAGAAGATGCAGACTCAGATTGGGAGGGTCCTAAGGTAGGTTAGAAGTGAGAAAAGTAGGGAGATAATCAGTAAGAGGAGAGCAAAGACCCAAAAGAAGGGCCCCATGTAAGTGAATGAAATCACCTCTCTGGTGCATTCCTCTTTTAGAGAGGCCCACGGTACCCTCCAGGTGTGTATTTCTGCCTCCCTCTGTCTTAAATGAACTCTTTCTCAGTGTTGTGCTGTGTCTCTCATAATAAACTGGGTCTGTTTTTGCAGTTTTTGCCTCCTTGGAACATTCTTGTTACAACAGGGGCAAGGGCCAGGGCAACTTTGTTTCTCGCCATTAGCCCCTGGTGGGCTAGCATCTAGGATTCCTGGTTTTCATCCAGGCTACTCAGGTTCAGTTCTTGGACAGGAAAAGAAGATATTTCTTCAAGCAACTGCGTGTTGCTGTCCCACTTTACAGCATCAGGCACAAGCATTAGGAGAGAAAGAGAAAAGCAGGCAGACACTTTAAATGACCTAGCCTCAGAAGCCACATACTCTGCTATGTTTGCACTCTCTGTAGGTTAGTGTAGTCACAGTCACGGATCTGCATTCAAAGAAGAATCAGAGACCCTTCTTCTCAGTAGGACTTTCAGCCACATTGTAAGAAGAGTCTAGAGCTTACGTAAGCGCTCACAGACACACACATGCATGCACACACATAGCTGTAATGAAAAATATTATTTGCCAACCATAAGGTGTGACTGCCAATTACATTAATGATTCTCTTTGTTGCTCAAAGTGACCTAAACTCTGCAATGTGACTCCTTTCAAACCTGTGCCCACGTTATTCTGTTAACACTGTGGGAGTCTTTGTGTTCTACCTTATTTCCAGCTCAACACAGTATCTCAGACTGGTTTTATTCTTTTTCTGGCCCAACCATGACTCAGCACTTCTCAAAAGAGAACTAGTTTTTTTACATGGAAAATCTAGGTACTGTGCATTTTTATTGCTACTGAGGTGTCATTGCTTCTGCCCTTTCAATGGACAGAACTAAGAACTTTTTTTAAAAAAAACATGAATTCACACTGGTATTTCCAATTAAAATTTAATATCACAAAGTTTTTCCTTACTTTCTTTGTTTTATTTTAAATGTTAGATTAAAATGGTTAAAATTTAAATTACTACACCAATATCATTGTTAATAATAAAACTACTGACTGAACTTTAAATTTATTTTCAGCTCTCATTGCCTTTAAATACATCCTGATAAATATATTTAATCAGAGGATTTTATTAAGGATTAGTTAACACAATATTTTCCCTACAACTTTATCTATCAATTTGATATAAATTTAGATTTATTTGTTGTGCTCAATATTAGGGGGTTTTTTGGTCTCTGATTTAAGTTATTGGAGACTTTATATATATATATATATGTATGAGTATATGTATATAAATACACACACACATAGCTCAAAAGTTAAAATTGTCTAAAAGATTTCTCAGAGATGTCTTTCTCCCGACTCTATTGCCTTTACTCCTTTGCCAGCCACACCCTGTAGATATGTTCTTTTGTTTCTCCTTATTTGTTTTTCCTTATGAAATAATAAGCCCACACACTCTACCTTTTTACACTTTGATTTGACCTGGAAGATTGCACTGAGATGGCAGCATCACAAATGGAGGGTACTGGCCTCAAGTCACACTATGTGAAGGAAAGCTACCTGGCTTGAAGTAGCCTGGAGTTGAAACTCCCCTCTGGCACTCCACTCCAGTACTCTTGCCCAGAAAATCCCATGGACAGAGGAGCCTGGTAGGCTGTAGTTCATGGGGTCGCTAAGTCGGACATGACTGAGTGACTTCACTTTCACCTTTCACTTTCATGCATTGGAGAAGGCGATGGCAACCCACTCCAGTGTTCTTGCCTGGAGAATCCCAGGGACGGGGGAGCCTGGTGGGCTGCCGTCTATGGGGTCACACAGAGTTGGACACGACTGAAGTGACTTAGCAATTAGCAACCAGGTCTNTAGCTAGCTGAATCACTTTGCTGTACACCTGAAGCTAATACAACATTGCAAACTAACTATACTTCAGTTAAAAAAATACATTCACAAACAGCAAGTATCAGAATACAATTTATATCATAAGACCATTGCTATAAAATCACTGCACATTACTATGGAGTTTTTAGACATTGTGTATGTCTATATCTGCCTCTATGGAAAATTGTAAATACACAAAAATGCATGGGAGAGAGTATCTCAGAAGAGGAAGGGAGAATTAGACCTGTGAGGGAAGAATAGATAGAGGAGGATTATACATATATTAGTCATGGAATTTTTGTTTGATCTAAATCATGTCAAAATGTTAACAACTGTTCTTGGTGGGTGGTGAGTACATGAGTTCTTAAAGTGTTCTGTTGGTTTTTGTGTAAAGTCACCTGGATACTGCCCCTCGCCCCCGGGGCCATCTTCTCCACAGATCACCCCCCTACCACCCAGATTCCTGCTTCCTGGGTCCTGCTCTCTTCACAGGGCTTCAGGCCTAGGGGGCAAAGGCTCTGACTTTTCCTAGCCTAGGGCTTGCCATCTTCTTTTGATGTTTTGCCAAATCCCTACATATACCTTTAATAAATAGCCCTTTGATTAAATTCTAAAATTTTCTTACTTTGAGAAAGAAATACAGTTGGGACCTACAATTTCACCACTTACTGCTTTTTCTGAGTCAGTGCAATTTCATAAAATAGGTGNATCTTCTTTTGATGTTTTGCCAAATCCCTACATATACCTTTAATAAATAGCCCTTTGATTAAATTCTAAAATTTTCTTACTTTGAGAAAGAAATACAGTTGGGACCTACAATTTCACCACTTACTGCTTTTTCTGAGTCAGTGCAATTTCATAAAATAGGTGACAGGAAAATATTGGAAAGTATGTGGCAAAATCCGCTTCCCAAAGTATGTGCCAAATTGGGCTTTCCTAGTGGCTCAGAGAGAAAGAACCCACCTGTAGGAGATGCAGGAGACACTGGTTTGATCCCTGGGTTGGGAAGATTCCCTGGAAGAGGACATGGCAACCTGCTCCAGTCTCCCAGCCTGGAGAAGCCCATGGGTTCGCAGAGAGGCAGACATGACTGGAAACACTAAGCATAGCACAGCATATGGCAAAAGTCATCATTACTTACAGATGATTTGATTACTTACATACAGAGTTAAAAAGGAATCAGCTGCAACAATAAAAGAAATAAGATGCTTTACTAAGTGTATTTATTAGGAAGATATAAACAATGTTAATAATTATATACAGAGACATCTTTAAAGGTTAATGAAACTGGGGGAAACAGATGAGCAGGCAGATAGCACAGAAGATTTTTAAGGCAGTGGAACTACTCTGTATAATACTATAAAGGCAATACACATTTGTCCAAACCCACACATGTGCTGCTCCCACAATGAGCCCTAATATAAAGTAAGAACTTCAGGTGCTAAGGATGTGTCAGTGTAGATGGTAACAAAGGCACCACTCCTGCAGGGTAAGTGGGGGAGGCTGGGCATGTGTGGGCTCAGGGAAATCCCTGTACCTTCCACTCAAGTTTGAACTTTTTTTTTTTTTTTTAATAAAAAGAAACTTGCTTGAGGAAAGTTATACACTGTCATGTAGTTTTTCATACATACAAATCCTTAGAGTATCTTGGGGGGAAAAGCTTTATGCTACTGTCCTGTAATGAAGATATTTGATTTCAAATATTTTAAAACTAATAAATGCAAGATAACATATGAACAAGGACTTGAATAACAACAATCATGGAAGATCTCTTATAATTTTTAAAAAGAAATCAAATTACAATGAGAGACCTTCTAGTCCCTACAGAAAATGAGTAAGCTTTCTACGGCCACACGCCCCCCATGATTACTACTAATATCTCTGGACAGAGATTTTACAATAAGTAACCACTGGAGGACGGTGTTAATTATACAAGCAAAAGAAGGTAGACAGTGGAGAGGAGCTAAAACTGGAGTGACAACTCCTGAGAGAATGAAGTTCCCATAGTATTTTCCTCTCATGGCTTTGAGCTGAGTGTGGGTCCCCACTGTGGAGTCATATCACTGTTGAAATTCAGCCTCTGTGCACCAGTGCTGGATTAAATCTCAGAGACACAGGTTTGGGTAAAGCCAAAAGGAATAGCTTTATTGCTTTGCCAGGCAAAGGGGGGCACAGTGGACTAATGCCTTCGAGTCTGTGTGTCCCACCCTGGAGGGGTTAGGGTTAATCTTACAGTAATGATTCAAGAAGCAGGGAGTGATCAACTCATGGACAATCTTCTGATTGTGAGGCAATTGGAAGTCAGAGTCATCAATCCTCTCATTCCAGCTGGTTGAGAATCTATGTGCTTGTGGTCAGCAGTTTTCATCTGGAGGGTGTCTGCTTCCTATTAAAACATCATAGTAATATGTGTCAGGCCACTATGTATTTATCTTTCAGAGAAAAATGAGTTTGTTGATTCTGCCACGTAGCAGATTTATAGCCCAAATTGCTACCAGTTCCCCAGCCCAACAGCTATTCTTATTTTCTGTGTGTGTGTGTGTGTTACTCGCTCAGTTGTGTTCAACTCTTTGCAACCCCAAGTACTGCAGCCCACCAGAATCCTCTTTCCCTGGAATTCTCTAGGCAAGAACACGGGAATGGGTTGCTGTTCCCTTCTCCAGGGTTTCTTCTTGACCCAGGGACCAAACCTGGGTCTTCTGCATTGCAGGCACATTCTTTATCATCAGAGCCACCAGGGAAGGCCATTCTTTGTTTCTACATTTTCACGTTTCCCTATCATTAAGTTTTGAGTCAGTCTTTTACTTCAAAAATAAGGACATAGAGGCTTATATATGGTTTCCATATGTCATCTAAGGAGGCTAAAGTTAAAATCACTACTTTTTGTCCAGAGGCATCATGAAAAACACCCCTGTGGTAGGAGGATGGTAGAGGCAGGCCCTGTTCATATATTTAGTTCATTTTCTTCTTCTGTAGCTTTGTCCCAAGAGTAGGTCCCAATTATGGAGCTGTACCTACAACAAAGGCAAGTGTACATAAAAATTTTCTGGCCAGAGGCACCAGAAGAAACACTCTTTCATATCACAGGTAGAAATTTACAGAGAAGACAACAGAAAGGGGGATTCTTCATTCTCTGTATGAGTCCACACATCCTGGAGCTCATCCAGGGTCAGTGAACATGGAGGAGAGACCCAGACAAGTATAGCAGAGACTTGGGGACAAAAGTAAGATTTAAATCATCACATAAGTCTTAAAGAATTCTTTAATGGCACATACACAAAATGGACCCAATGCAGTGGAACAAAAGGCCTCAAACAAATCTAAGACTGGAACTAGTACTCACAGAAAGCAGGACAGAACTGGAATCTGATCCTATCTGTACTGATGGGCTGTTAAAATAGTAACATTTTTCAAGAGATTTGAATGGGGACTGATGGTCTATACAACATCATATTCGAAGATTTTATGACAGCAAATGTATTAATTATGTCAAAGAGGTAAAAATAGAATTGAAATGAATGAAAAGGAGTTTACAACAGAGAAATAAAAACTTAAAGAGAAGCAAATAATAGCTTAAGAACTTANATGAGACTGATGGTCTATAGAACATCATATTCAAAGATTTTATGACAGCAAATGTATTATGTCAAAGAGGTAAAAATAGAATTGAAATGAATGAAAAGGAGTTTACAACAGAGAAAAACTTAAAGAGAAGCAAATAATAGCTTAAGAACTTAAAAATAAAATAGGCTAAAGAGCAAATAGACTAACTAGCAAAATTGGCTAAAGAGCAAAACAGAAATGACTGAGGAAAGAGCTACTGAACTTGTAGACAGGTCAGTGTAAATCATCCATCTGAAAGAAAGAAGGAAAAAGGTGAAGAAAGAGAACTTTGGGGAATGCTATTTATGTGGGAAAATATTAATGATGCATTTGTCTAACATTTGTGTCACTTGAGTCCAAGCAAGAGAAGAGAAATTGATCAATTAAAAAAAATTGTATTAATAACGACCAAAAATTTTCCCAAGTTGGAAAAATTAATAAATTTACAGATTCTGGAAGTTCTGTGAATCTCAAGGGAAAAAAATTAAAGAAAATCATGCTTTACAGATACTAATTAAAGTTTGCAAAAGTAAAGATAAATTCTTGTAAAAAACTAGAGAAAAAGGATATTCAGGGGTAAAGAAGATATTCATGGTACAAATGACCACAGTTTTTCATCAGAAAATGTGTAAACCTTATTCACTAGAGCCAAGACATAGAAACACCTAAGTGGTGTATCTTGCTGGATGGAGAGATAAAGAAAAAAAAAGTGTGTAAATATATATTTGTACGTGTGTGTATGTATATATTACAATAGGATATTGTCATTGTCGCTGTTCAGTTGCTAAGTGATGTCCAACTCTTTGCGATTCTATGGACAGCAGCATGCCAAGCTCCTCTGTCTTCAGTTATCTTCCAGAAGTTGCTCAAATTCATGTCCATTGAGTTGGTGATGCTACCATTTCATCCTCTGCCACCTCCTGTTTTTGCTTTCATTTTTTGCAAGGATCAGGGTTTTTCAAATGAATTAGCTCTTTTCATCAGCTTTAGCTTCAGCAACAGTCCCCCCAAAGAATATTCAGGGTTGATTTCCTTTAGGATTGATTGATTTGATCTCCTTGCAATCCAAGGGAATCTCAAGAGTCTTCTTCAGCACTACAGTTTGAAAGCATCAATTTTTATTGCTCAACCTACTTTATGATCCAACTCTCACACCCATATATGATTACTAGAAAAACAATAGCTTTGACTACGTGGACAAAGGTCAGTTATGTGATCCCTCTGCTTTTTAACACACTGTCTAGATTTGGCATGGCTTCTTTTCCAAGGATCAGGTGTCTTTTAATTTCATGGCTGCAGTCACCATCCACATGATTTTGGAGTCCAAGAAAATAGTCTGTCACTGTTTCCATTTTTCCCATCTATTTGCCAAGAAGTGATGGTGACTGCAGCCATGAAATTAAAAGATGCTTACTCCTTGGAAGGAAAGTTATGATCAACCTAGATAGCATATTGAAAAGCAGAGACATTACTTTGCCAACAAAGGTCCGTCTAGTCAAGGTTATGGTTTTTCCAGTGGTCATGTATGGATGTGAGAATTGGACTGNTGGTGTTGGTGAAGTAATAGACACAAAGAACAAAGAAACATAGTAAAAGCATCAAGAAATAGTCCCAGACACAAATGTATGGTGATTAATTAATTAACTAGTTTAATAGGAGGATAATTACCATGTTCTGCTGGTTTCTGCTGTACAACAATATGAACCAATCACAGCTCTATGTATATCTGCTCCCCTTTGAACCTCCTTCCAATTCCTACCCCATCCTAGTCCTCTAGGTCATCACAGAGTGCCAGGCTGGGCTCCTTGTGCCATGTAGCAGCTTCCCACGAGCTAACTACCTGTTAGCTATTTTACCCACGGTAGTGTATATATACACATATGGGTGCTACTCTGTCAATTTGTAACACTGTCTCCTTCCCTCGTTGTGTCCACAAGTCTATTCCCTCTGCATCTCTATTCCTGTTCTGAAAATAGCTTCATCGATACCTTTTTTCCAGATATCATATATATACATTAATATAAAATATTTGTTTTTCTCTTTATGACTTATTTCAGGCTTTAGGTACATTCACCTAAGTTCAACTGATTCATATTTGTGCCTTTTTATGGCTGAATAATATTCCATTGTGCATATGTACCACAACTTCTATATCTATTTAGCTTAGACATATGAAACTTAAGGAAAAAATCACAGAAAAAAAATTGCTATATGTATTTGATTTCTTATAATAAACTATAATGGGATAGAATCTGAAAAAATCTATATATATGTAACTGAATCACTTTGCTACACAACTGAAACTAACAGAGCATTATAAATTAATGATAGTTCAATTAAAAATGTTATAGCTTTGGGTCAGGTAAAGATTTCCTAGCTATAAATAAAAATGCAACTCATTAAAAATAAATTAAATACAGGGAGCCCAGACTGGTGCTCTGTTACAACCTAGATAGGTGGACTAGAGAGGAGGAGAGGAAGTGGGGGGAGGGAGGGGATATTTATAATATACAATTATAATTCATTCACATCGCTATAGGCAGAAACCAACATTATAAAACAACATTGTAAAGTAATTTTCCTTTGATTAAAAACTGAACAAAATAATTGATAGAGATCATTAAAATAAAAAATATTTCCATAAAAATATAAACCACAGACTGGGAGACAATATTTGCAAAACACACATGACAAAGGAATTCTATCTAAAATATATGATGAACTGCCAGAATCCAGTATGAAAATAAACAGTCCAACAACAATGAGCTGAACTGCCTCTTCATCAAAGAAGGTATACTAATGGCATGTAAGTATATGAAAAGATGCATGTCACGTTAGGGAAGGCAAATTAAATCACAATGAAACATCACCACTACATGTGTAATGAAATAGTATTAAATAAATAAATAGCATGTGGAGAGGAATTTGTGTATTTTTGAAGAACTGTTTTGTGAAACCTATTAAAAATTTAATGAACACAGTCTTAGATACAGTAATTCTACTTCTAAGAATTTGTTAACTTCCATAATTTAAGCAAAGATGTACAAGGTTATCCACCTAATGTATATGTGTATGAAAGTCTTCTATCCATTAAAATATGAAGAGAATCTATATGAGATTAACTATAACTGTAGCTAGAGAACTGGATAGGAAAGTAAGGATGGGAAGACATTTATTTTTTAATTTATACTCTTCTCCACTGTATTTTTTTCCAACTTTTACAATATGTTTGCATTTCTCCTATAATTAAAAACCTAAATAACTGAGCATGATATGAATTAATATGCAGTAGAAAGGCAGGATGTGTTGTTAGCATTTGGCAAATTGAAGGATTCCAAGTTCCAAGCTAAGACACACTTTCAAAGAACTCTAGTCCAGTAAATTGCATTGTACCATCTGGTTTTGGCTCCCCATAAAGTGGAATGTGGTGCCTAAAATACCCTCTTTAATAAGTGCAATTTTGTCCCTTAAAGCTATGTTCTTTCTGTCATTGTGTCGGTGTGACATAGTCCCTCCCCCGTATTCTGAAGCTGGCTTCTCCACAATGGGTATTATAATGTCATACTTTATTATCCTCCCCTACATCAGTTGTTTATAACTTTTTAAGGAAAACAGAAGTCTGCTGTGTATTTTCTGTTCTGCATTGGTCTGAATGCAGTACTTCCTGCATGGTGCTCAGGCAAGGTAGCTGATACAGCCCCTCCACCCCACACTCTGGGTCTCCACCTCATTACTCCAGTTCAGGGCCTTTGCCTAGATTATTGTAAGTGACTTAATTTATCTCTGAAACTCCAGCACATTCTTCAGACCTGCTGTCCATGGAGCACCCAGATGGAGCTTTCTAAAGCATAATTACAGCCGTGGCACCCCTGCCTAAACTTCAGCGGTACCTCCCACTTCTCCCTACAACTCCAGCCTCATCACTCATCACCCTGTCCCAGCCAAGCAAAACTTCCCAGCCTCTACAGTCCCTTGTGCTGGGGGCATACTCCTCTTTCTTCTCCCTCAACCACCCTGGCCCCGGCCCTTACAGTTCTTCACCAGAAGCCTTTCTTGATCTGTCTGAACTAAGAGTCCCTCCAAGTGGTTTACCTAACTGTCCTGTGTTTTCATACAACCAAGGTCTACATGAATCATTTAATTATACACCTGACCCCCCAACTACTGGATAAACTCCAAGGGCAGGAACTTTACCTAATCCATTTTTCTATTTGCTGTGCAGAGCACAGTGTCTATGACAGGATCAATACCCTAAAAATGCTTACTTAATTGAATAAAGAGACCAACCCCGACAGTAGAGAAAACAAAATCTTTAAGGTGACGTTCAGTTGCCTGGAAACACTAAGATGTTGGCTCTGTGAATCATCATACTTCAGACAATAAAAATACAGCCATTGAACAATGATTTCTTTTTTCTCAAACACATTTCACTTTTTACAGCAAGAAGCAAATGTAAACAGGTGGTGCATGGGCCAAAGTTTTTACTTTGTCAAAAGACAGTTTCATGGGTGGGTCTCCAGTCAATGTACAGTTCATATGCTTTTGGAGCGGTTGTCATAAAAACTACCCTAGGTTTTAATCACCTTCCAGTTATGCCTCTTTGTTTTAGTTTATGTCCTTCCTTGGTGCTGTTTTACTGAATGGAATACCAGCATCAAACTGCGTGACATTTCACCCTGCCATTTAAGAGTATAGACGAACATAGTAGGGATTGTCAGTCACTTGCTGAACTGAAGTGTGTGGGGACAAAAAAAACAGTGACCCAGGATGTCTGTGTGCAGGTGGGAACAACAGAGGCCCTTATTTTCTTGTTTTGTTTTTGTTTGTTTTTAATAATTAACAAAGAAAATAATCCAAAAGGTCAGAGTGTTGAGGCAGTTGTTAAACTGAGATTGTGCCCCTCTGGTATCCAGCTGGCAAGATCAGAGAGGTAACCATCCCCCTATGTGCCAGACATAGGGGGACCCCTGAGGTGGGCATTCCCTCTGCAGTTTTTGGTGTTACCCTCCTGGTTCAACAGAGGAGGGCACTGAAGTGCATTGAACAGAGGGAGGTTAGGAGTTTGCTCAAGGGACCCAGTTCTCCAGTGCAAGAGCCAGCCTCAGAGCCAGCCCTGAGCAGCACCCGATGAAGGTTCTGTGCCCCTTCCTGGCCCAGTCAGCTGATACCAGATGTGAGGGCTGAGGAGAGTGCTGCCACTCTGCAGACTTCAGAAGTGAGACCGTAGCTAGCTGTTCTCTTCCTCGTAGGCCAGGATTCAGCTGCTTTTCAGAAGGTGACACCTCTCTTTGGCCTCCCAGGGAAGAGGGGTGAGCACGGTGTGCAGCCACCGTTGCCACGCAGCCTGTGCCAGCTGTGGGTCGCACCCAGGCCTCCCCTATGCTGGCTAACGGGTGGTCTGTGCTGCTGTGAGGTCCCCTGCAAGCTCTCCGCCACAGCTCATGCTCCGAGAGGCAAGGCTGCCTTTTACTCATTGGCCCACAGCCAGTGCCGCCCACGGCAAGCTCAGGTACACAGAGTGAGTGGGGTACAGAGAGCTGCTGCTTGCTTTCCAGCTCCTCACTGCTCAGGCTGCCCCTTGTTTATGTCATTAACAGTGGAATGTTCCAGGGAACTGAGAGTCAAGAGGGGAGCAGAGGGCAGGGATCAGCATGGCCTTGGTTCACTGAATGTTGTGAACACTTACGCATCTTTTTTATCATAAAATATTTCTGGTCTTCTTAAAAGAAAGAGGTGCCATAAGTAAGACCCCCTTTACACCACCGGATATTTTTCCAGAACATTTTACAAAGACTTGCTTATGAAACAATCTAACACTCTGTGCAGTATGCTCTGGGAATCTGAATTTAAGAGCAACATCCCCTCCCAACACTTTGTGGGTTCACACTCAGTGAGGCTGTTAGTAACAGTTGTCAGACCCTATCAGGCTACCAGGGCTTGTTAACATCATTTGCAAGTCCTTTTCTGTTTATAGTCAGGAGTTCTCATTTAATGAACATGGGGCCTGGTAGAGTAGATAGTAAGAGAACCCCGTTAACAATGGGAAAGGGGTGTCCTAGGATCCCGGGAACCTGGACAAGCACACAGTCCATAAATGGACCCTTTCCCCTCCGATGTAACAGGTGGCTAGGGAGGGCAGCACCTGGGGCCCTGATTTCCTTTGTCCTTCAGGCAGTCACACTCTTGTTGAAGTGCCCAGCCCTTGTCTCCCTGCTGAGATCTCCCTGCTGTCTGAGAACACAGGCAGGAAACAAGGCAAACTCTTAGGAGATTCTTCCAGGTTTATAGGAGCCTACCTTCTAATTGGCCTTCCAGAAAGTGAGCCTCAGTGTGCATGTTTCTGTGTGACCGTATAAGCCTTGGTGCATTTATTTATACAGAAATGAGTGTAATAGAGAAGAACACATCTGATTCCATATTAGATCTGTTCCTTTAGCCTTCGTGCTCTGTTTCCTATGCTTAGTCATGCTGCTTTTCCACTTTTGTAAAAGAATATTGCCTGTAGCCTGAAATATACAGGATAGCCTATTCTCTGGGCTTTAAGAGTTTATTCATTTAGAGAGAAAAAGCTGCAGAATAGAAAATAAGATTTGTCTTGTTAGAGGTTTATAAGAACATCATGACCTGACCTAGTGGATAGCAAGAACAAAGGATTTCTACACTAAGAAGTCTGCAACAACTAAGCAGGTTTCTCCCTCCCTTTGCCTTTAAAAGCACTTTCTCAGGGTCAGAGGGAAGATGGCAGTCAGAGAAGACATGAAGGCCAAGTCTCCCCAAGCCTGAAACATCTACCAAACACTGGTGGGAGCCCTCTAATGACCAGGCTGACAGGGCACAGCCATGCACCAGGTAGGGAGAATGGGGGAAGGCTGAGGCAGCGGGGCAGTGTGTCCCAGGGGCTACTGGGGGCAGGAAAGAGATCTGGGTGCCAGAAGAGGCACACCTGCCTGTTGATGAGGGGTAGGGACCCTTGGGGATGGGAAGATCCATCAGGGGAAGCCCCGGAGGGTCCCCATACACTTCGCTGTGGGCCTGTCCTCTTCTCTCAGGGGCCCCTCTGCCCTTGGGGGCCCTCCCTACCCTCCTAGCCAAGCCATCTGCTCTCCAGAGCACCCTCTGCTCTTCAGGGCCCCCTCTGCTGTGATGGGTCCTGCAGGCACGCAAGAGAGGTGGGAAGAAACATATAACCCCAACGCTTGCTGCAGCACTATTTATAGCAGCTAGGACTTTGAGGCAAGCTAGATGTCCATTGACAGACAAATGGATAAAGAAGCAGTGGTACAAATATAAATATGGAATATTACTCAGCCATAGAAAGGGACAAATGTAAGTCAGTTGAATTGAGGTGGGTGAACCTATAGACTGTTATTCAGAGTGAAGGAAGTCAGAAAAACGTAACTATTATATATGAATGCAAATATATGGAATCTAGAAAAATGATACTAATGAACCTATTTGCAGGGCAGGAATAGAGACGCAGACCTAGAGAACAGACTTTGGAGAGAGTGAGGGGAGGA
Source organism: Neotragus moschatus (assembly GCA_006410615.1). Classification (NCBI taxonomy): domain Eukaryota; kingdom Metazoa; phylum Chordata; class Mammalia; order Artiodactyla; family Bovidae; genus Neotragus; species Neotragus moschatus. The sequence goes on along the minus strand of SJYA01002606.1, from coordinate 284,973 downwards.
GATGGTGGGACAAACTGAGAGGGCAGCAGTGAAATATATACATTACCATGTGTAAAACAGAGAGCTAGTGGGAAGTTGCTGTATGACACAGGAAGCTCAATGTGGCACTCTGTGACAACCTAGAGAGATGGGATAGGCTAGGGATGGGGGTTCAAAAAGAGGTTACCTATGTGTATTTATGACTGATGTGTACTTACGTTGTTGTGTGTCAGTAGCCAACGCAATATTGTAAAGCAATTATCCTCCAATTTAAAAAAAATTAAAAAAAAACAATAAAAAAGAAATATTTAAATGTGCTTTGCTGAAATCCTTCAGAGAATTTGGTGTTTGGGGGATATGAGCCACCCATCTCCTTGCTTGGCCCTTCAATAAACCTTTTCTCTGCTCTAAACTCTGATGTTTTGGTTTGTTTGGCTTTACAGTGACCTACTTCTGTGTAGGTCGCATGAACTTGCATTTGGTAACAGGAAAAAATTCAAGATGCATTGTTAATAATTGAAGTTAAACATGCTATAAGGACCAAGTGCATCACAGTTTTGCTGATCTCACAGCCCTTGAGCAGAAGGGCCACCTCCATCTTTTAATAGCTGCCTGCCTTGGCTCTCATCCTGTCCTGTCATGTGGCAGTCACATGTCTGCATACAGAGGTTGCATGTATTCTGTGCCTATCTGGAGGAGAAAAGTCTCCTAACTTTGGGATCTCTGAGTGCTAGTACATGTCAATTAACTGTGTGATTCATCTCTGAGCCAGGAAGCTATTTTTCCCCTGAGTCAGTTTTCTCGTCTCTCATTCTGCTGCTGAAAAGTTAAATACAGAGGTCACAGTGTGGCCTATAAAGATAATGTATCATCTGATTTCTCTTCCATTTCTGTCCCCTGAGAGTTAACAAGATGTGAGCACACTGGAGGCAACTTCTGCACCACAGACCAGCAGGACTGCTGAGAGGTCCCCAGAGGCTGAATGAGAAAGACCCTTAGACCCAAAGACCAACCACTCTGTGTAAAGGGATGAAGATGGAAGGCTAAAGGAAGTGCAGGTGGGAGGAGCTGGGCTTTCTGCAGAAATGTCTCCTTGTTCTCCCTTGGGGAGAAAGAGTCAAAGGACCCATAAATTCTTAGAACAGGAGGAGGGAAACAAGATTTCAGTTCAGTTCAGTTGCTCAGTCAAGTCTGACTATTTGTGACCCCATGGACTGCAGCACACCAAACTTCCCTGGCCATCACAAACTCCGGAGCTTACTTAAACTCATGTCCATCGAGTCAGTGATGCCATCCAACCATCTCATCCTCTGTCTTGCTCTTGTCCTCCCACCTTCAATTTTTCCCAGCATCAGAGTCTTTTATAGTGAGTCAGTTATTCATATCAGGTGCCCAAAGTGTGGGAGTTTCAGCTTCAGCATCAGTCCCTCTNACTCATGTCCATCGAGTCAGTGATGCCATCCAACCATCTCATCCTCTGTCTTGCTCTTGTCCTCCCACCTTCAATTTTTCCCAGCATCAGAGTCTTTTATAGTGAGTCAGTTATTCATATCAGGTGCCCAAAGTGTGGGAGTTTCAGCTTCAGCATCAGTCCCTCTAATGAATATTCAGGACTGATTTCCTTTAGTATGGACTGGTTGGATCTCCTTGCAGTCCAAGGGACTCTCAAGAATCTTCTCCAACATCACATTTCAAAAGCATCAATTCTTTGGTGTTCAGCTTTCTTTACTGTCCAACTCTCACATCCATACATGACTACTGGAAAATAGCTTTGATTAGACAGATCTTTGTTGGCAAAGATCTCTGCTTTTTATTTTATTTTATTTTTTTAGGTCTGTGCTTTTTAATATGCTGTCTAGGTTAATTATAGCTTTCTGTCCAAAGAGCAATCATCTTTTACTTTCATGGCTGCAGTCACAATCTGCAGTGATTTTCAAGCTCAAAAAATTAAAATATGTCACTGTTTCCATTGTTATGCCATCTATTTGCATGAAGTGATGGAACCGGATGCCATGATTTTAGTTTTCTGAATGCTGAGTGTTAAACCAACTTTTTCACTCTCTTCTTTCACTTTTATCAAGAGGCTCTTTAGTTCTTCTTTGCTTCCTGCCATATGGACGGTGTTATCTGCATATCTGAGGTTATTGATATTTCTCCCAGCAATCTTGATTCCAGCTTGTCTTTAGTTCAGCTTGGCATTTTGCATGATGTACTCTGCATATAAGTTAAATAAGCAGGGTGACAATATGCAGCCTTGACACACTCCTTTCCCGATTTGGAAAAAGTCTGTTGTTCCATGTCCAGTTCTAACTGTTGCTTCCTGACCTGCATACAGATTTCTCAGGAGGCAGGTAAGGTGGCCTGGTATTCCCATCTCTTTAAGAATTTTCCATAGTTTTTTTTTTTTTTTTTTTTTAATCCACACAGTCATAGGTTTTGGCATAGTCAATAAAGCAGAAGTACATGTTTTTCTGGAACTTTCTTGCTTTTCTGATGATCTACTGGATGTTGGCAATTTGATCTCTAGTTCCTCTACCTTTTCTAAATCCAGCTTGAACATCTGGNTCTCTTTAAGAATTTTCCATTTTTTTTTTTTTTTTTTTTTTTAATCCACACAGTCATAGGTTTTGGCATAGTCAATAAAGCAGAAGTACATGTTTTTCTGGAACTTTCTTGCTTTTCTGATGATCTACTGGATGTTGGCAATTTGATCTCTAGTTCCTCTACCTTTTCTAAATCCAGCTTGAACATCTGGAAGTTCACGGTTCACAAACCGCTGAAGCCTCACTTGAAGAATTTTGAACATTACTTTGCTAGCCTGTGAGATGAGTGCAATTATGCAGTAGTTTTAACATTTTTTGGCTTTGCCTTTCTTTGGGATTGGAATGAAAACTGACATTTCCCAGTCCTGTGGCCACTGCTGGATTGTCCAAATTTGCAGGCATATTGAGGGCAGAAGTTTAAAGCATCATCTTTTAGGATTTGAAATAGTTCAACGGAATTCCATCACCTCTACTAGCTTTGTTCATAGTGATATTTCCTGAGGCCCACATGACTTCACATTCCAGGATGTCTGGCTCTAAGTGAGTGATCACACCATCGTGATTATCCAGGTCATGATGATCTTTTTTGTATAGTTCTACTGCGTATTCTTGCCACCTCTTCTTAATGTCTTCTGCTTCTGTTTAGACTTGACCAAAAAAAAAAAAAAAAAAGGTTTGGAGATCATAACTGTCAGGAAGCTCAGTGTGAGCTAAGCATGACAGTGTGCTGCTTATTCTCCCCTGTCCCCACAGTAGCTTAAGAGACTTTAGGTGGCAGTTTAACTTATCTAGAATGACTCTCCAGTAGTCATGTATGGATGTGAGATTTGGACCATAAAGAAAGCTGAACACCAAAGAATTGATGCTTTTGAACTGTGGTGTTGGAGAAGATGCTTGAGCATCCCTTGGACTGCAAGGAGATCAAATCAGTTCATCTGAAAATAAATTAGTCCTGAATATTCATTGGAAGGACTGATTCTGAAGCTGAAACCCCAGTACTTTGGCCACCTGATGTGAAGAACTGACTCATTTGAAAAGACCCTTATGCTGGGAAAGATTAAAGGCAGGAGGAGAAGGAGATGACAGAGGATGAGATGGTTTGATGGCATCACCGACACAATGGGCATGAGTTTGAGCAAGTGATGATGGAAGTTGGTGATGGACAGGGAGGCCTGGGGTGCTGCAGTCCATGGGGTCACACAGAGTGGACACAACTGAGCAACTGAACTGAACTGAACTGAGAATGACTTTATCCACACTGTGAACATAACACAGTAAATCCCTTACATATAAACCTTCAAAGTGTGAACTTTCAAAGATGCCAACGTGGGTTCACATGTCCAATCAAGAAAATTAGTTTACATGTCTAGTGTACATAGTCAGGTGCATGCATCCTCTACAAGTGGTTGTGATTTTGTGTACTTTAACACACAGTATATCTTTACTTCAAGCTCAGGATGTCAATTGTTATTGTTGTTCAGTTGCTAAGTCGTGTATGACCCTTTGTGACCATGTGGACTGCAGCATGCTAGGCTTCCCTGTCTTTCGCTAACTCCTGGAGTTTGCTCAGATTCATGTCCATTGAGTTGGTACTGCTATTTAGCCATTTTATCCTCTGCCACCCTCTTCTCAAATGTTGGAAGTAAGCATAAAAACAGCAGTGATGTAGCCCGTACTGCTAAGAAGTACCAAGCAATAATGAAGGAAGCTGTACTATAATATTAAAATTTTTTTAAAAATTGTGTCTGTATGTTTTATGTATTATTTGTGTGAAGTGTGTTCTAAACCTATTACAGTACAGTACTATATAGCTGATTGTGTTAGTTTGGTACCCAGGCTAGCATTGTTGGACTTATGAACAAATTGGACTTACAAATGGAATGGAACTCATTCATATGTAAGGGACTTACAGTATTTGGAAAATACCCTCCTGAGTTGGGAGCCATGTTCCAGGAAGGAGATGGGCTTCCTGAAACAGGCTAAAGGAAGCCAGAGGGTTTGGTAAGCTGAAAGCAAGCAAGGGACCACTGCTTTGTTCAAAACCACATGGGTCTCAAACATGATTTAAACTTACATTTGAAAATCAGACTATGTCAAATACAAATCAAGATACTAATTTTTTTCATCACAATCAGAAGACCTAATGGAGTTGGTTCCATTTTCCTATGAGGCAGTTAGGAGCCAGAGAGCAGAAAAGCTGCAGTTTTTAGACAATGTGCAAGCCTAGTGGACTCAGGCCCCCACTGGCCTGTGTCTCCTTTCAAATGAGAATGCTGGTTAGTTATCAGTTACCCAGAGACTTATACTGACACTTTTCTCCAGACAGAGAGATATTCCTCTGCTCTTGTGTCCAGCAAAATTAGAGTCCTAACTGAAAGTGTTTAACAGAAAGACCAGGGGCCCATTCCACTCCTCTGTTTTACATACCTGAATTCAGTAAATTATTTAAATATTTGGCCTAAGAAATGACTGAAGAATCTAGAAACAATAAGCCCAGAAGAGAGAAGACTAAGTTACTACATGAAGATAGGTACTAATATATGACTGTCACAAGCACAAATATTGGATTTGACTTGCAGGAGGTCATGAAATTGACCAGGAGAAAGATAACAGCTCATAAGAAGAAGTCAGTCTTCGTGAAAATTTCCAAGTGTAAAATGGTGTCTGGATTGCAGAAGCCCTGGACACTAGTGGTATTGAAGTGCAGTAGGGCACACCTAGACAGAAAGCCCAGACTGCAGATTGAACAGCTGAGTGTGCACTTACTCTTGGTCAGTGCAGTCTGGACAACTTTGTAGGTGGCAATCAAGAGCCCACAGGTCTTGCAAAATTGTCTGCAAATGTGGAAATGGATTCTAAAAGAAAGGAAATTTATAAAGCTGAATTCTTATGACTTGCTAAGAATTTTTATGACTTTCTCCACATTCCATCAAAACCTGATCTTTTCCACCACCCAATGAGGGCTTTCCATAGCATCTCACAAAGTGTTCAAATAGCTGCTTCTCTGCAATTGCAGCCCAGTCTGGAGCCTGCCACTAGCTTGGCCATGAGAAGGGTGATGGGGTGTCTGTGTTGTTGTGAGGTGTTTACATGTACCAGTTTCACACAGGTCCTTTGACACCTGGTGAGTAATGAGACCAGTGTGTCCAGGTGCCTGACATCCATAGAGTTTCATTTGGACAATAGGAATTAAAGCAGCAAAAATGTTTGGAGAGTTCTGAAAATTATTTGACTCAATACATTGATGTCTTTCCAGAGGAAGGTAATATATTAAATTATTATATAATTACTCAAGCAGAGTGTTTGCCTTATTTATTCTTTTAAAACTCAGGGATTAAATATGCTATTAGTCATGATAAAATGGGGAGGGAATATTAACTTTCAACAATGGTAAATTATATGGTAGGTGACTCAACCCCCTGGGAGTAATCAGAAAAACATGACTAAATATATTATTTTAAATATGTTTGAAGAAAGAGTAAGCAAGATAATGACAGAGAAAAAGCTAAGGTCTTCTGCAATAATGTGACTTTGAGAAGCAGGCCCAGAATCTGGGGTTTTTGTCCATTCTGAGAGGGCCAGGAAAGAGGCAGAGAGGGGCAGCAGCACACTGAGAGCTTGGGAGAGTCAGTATTGGAGTACGGAGCCCATGAAGGTGTCCAATAAGCCCTCTGCAGTTCAGTTCATAAGCCCAGAGAATAACGCTCTTTGACTATTAAGGTCAAGCCTATGGCTTTTCCAATAGTCATACAGGGTTGTGAGAGCTGGACCATAAACAAGGCAGAGCGCCAAAGAATTGATGCTTTTGAACTGTGGTGCTGGAGAAGACTTGAGAGTCCCTTGAACAGCAAGGAGATAAAACTAGTCAATCTTAAAGGAAATAAACCCTGAATATTCATTGGAAAGACTAATGCTGAAGTTGAAGCTCCAATATTTTGGGCACCTGAGGCAAAGAGCCGATTCATCAGAAAAGACCATGGTGCTGAGAGATTGAAGGCAGAAGAAGAAGGTGACAAAAGATGAGATATTTGGATGGCATCACTGATGCAATGAGCATGAACTTGGGCAAACTCTGGGAGACGGTAAGGGATAGGGAAGCCTGGCATGCTGCAGTCCATGGGGTCTTGAAGAGTTGGACATGACTTGGAGACTAAACAAAAAACAAAACTATTAAGGTAAAGAAAATAACTTTGTAAGATTGAAATCATAATATATGTGGAAGTAACAGATATGATGTAACACAAGAGATGGAGGTGAGGAGGGGTAAATGGAATTAAACTACTGTTAGTGAAGGGGTACGGAGAAGGCAATGGCACCCCACTCCAGTACTCTTGCCTGGAAAATCCCATGGATGGAGGAGCCTGGTGTGCTGCAGTCCATGGGGTCGCTAAGAGTCAGACACGACTGAACGACTTCACTTCCACTCTTTACTTTCATGCATTGGAGAAGGAAATGGCAACCCACTCCAGTGTTCTTGCCTGGAGAATCCCAGGGACAGGGGAGCCTGGTGGGCTGCCGTCTATGGGGTCACACAGAGTTGGACATGACTGAAGCAACTTAGCAGCAGCAGTAGCAGCAGTGAAGGGGTAAGTGGCATAAAACTGACTGTTAATAACCTTTTAGATACTAATAGTACATAGTATTAGCCCAAGAACAACTAGCAAGAAATTGTAAAAGAAGAAATAATCAAAGGGCAACTATAATGAAAAGTCTGACTCCATTTTCGGTATTTGACAGTACAATATCTTTTAAGACTTACTCATTATTTCTCGGTAACTATTTGGGAATTTTTAATATCATAATGACTAATCAAAAATAATTGTTTATAGAATTTAAGATGCAGATCTTAATACTTTTTACACTACATATAAATACATAGAATTTAAAATTACCTATACATCTTTCAGGATAAATAATATTGAAAGGTTTAATCTTTATGTGTTGTCACTGAGAGAGAAAGATATTGATTAATATTATATATTTGTAAGTCAAAAATCTANTTGTTGGAAGAGGGTGTTTGCTATGACCAGTGCATTTTCTTGGCAAAATTCTATTAATCTTTGCCCTGCTTCATTCCGCATTCCAAGGCCAAATGTGCCTGTTACTCCAGGTGTGTCTTGACTTCCTACTTTTGCATTCCAGTCCCCTAGAATGAAAAGGACATCTTTTGGGGGTGTTTGTTAGTTCTAAAAGGTCTTGTAGGTCTTCATAGAATCATCCAGCTTCAGCTTCTTCAGCGTTACTGGTTGGGGCATAGACTTGGATTACTATGATGTTGAATGGTTTGCCTTGGAAATGAAGAGATCATTCTGTCGTTTTTGAGATTGCATCGAAGTACTGCATTTCAGACTCTTTTGTTGACCATAATGGCTACTCCATTTCTTCTGAGGGATTCCTGCCCACAGTAGTAGATTTAATGGTCATCTGAGTTAAATTCATCCATTCCAGTCCATTTTAGT
>SJYA01002606.1:190186-276739 GCA_006410615.1 Neotragus moschatus | reverse complement strand
GGACCTTGCTTCTGTCACCAGTCACATCCACAGCTGGGTATTGTTTTTGCTTTGGGTCCATCCCTTCATTCTTTCTGGAGTTATTTCTCCACTGATCTCCAGTAGCATATTGGGCACCTACTGACCTGGGGAGTTCCTCTTTCAGTATCCTATCATTTTGCCTTTTCACACTGTTCATGGGGTTCTCAGGGCAAGAATAATGAAGTGGTTTGCCATTCCCTTCTCCAGTGGACCACATTCTGTCAGACTTCTCCACCATGACCCACTCATCTTGGGTTGTCCCACGGGCATGGCTTAGTTTCATTGAGTTAGACAAGCCTGTGGTCCCAGTGTGATTAGATTGACTAATTTTCTTTGAGTATGTTTTCAGTGTGTCTGCCCTCTGATTCCCTCTTGCAACACCTACTATCTTACTTGGGTTTCTCTTACCTTGGGCGTGGGGTATCTCTCCATGGCTGGTCCAGCAAAGTGTAGCTGCTGTTCCTTACCTTGGATGAGGGGTATCTCCTCACCGCCACCCTTCCTGATCTTCAACATGAGATAGTTCCTCTAGGCCCTCCTGCTCCCGCACAGCCACTGCTCCTTGAACGTGGGGTTGCTCCTCCCGGCTGCCACCCCTGACCTCGGAAGTGGGGTAACTCCTCTTGGCCACAGCCCTTTGGGCATGGGGGTCCTCCCAGCTTCTGCCCCTGACCTCGGACGTGGGGTAGCTCCTCTGGGCCACACTTAGTGCACTGGTCGCAGCCGCCTGCGCTTAGTGCACCGGTCGCAGAGCAGGGTCACAAAGAGTCAAACATGACAGAAGCGACTTAGCATGCAGCATGAAAGTCATACCATCTGACCTTACATATGGCACAAGCATGCAAAGTGAAAGTGAAAGTCAGTCGGGTCCGACTCTTTGTGACCCCATGGACTGACTATACAGTTCATGGAATTCTCTAGGTCAGAATACTGGAGTGGGTAGCCACTCCCTTCTCCAGGGTATCTTCCCAATCCAGGGTGGATTCTTTACCAGCTAAGTCACAAGGGAAGCCCAAGAATACTGGAGTGGGTAGCTTATCCCTTCTCCAGCAGATGTTACTGACCCAGGAATTGAACCAGGGTCTCCTGTATTGCAGTCAGATTCTTTACCAGCTGAGCTATGGGGAAGCCCTGAAATATGAACTGAACCATGCTGCAAAGAATTAAAAAACAAACAAACAAACAAAAAAAGAAACCCTGAGGAAGTTCACAATCATGGGACAGTTTCCAGGGTAAAAAGTTTGTTGGGGTCTGTGGCTTGAGAAAAAGTCTAGTTCTAATTTTAGAACTAGGGCTTCGCTGGTGGCTCAGTGTTAAAGAACCCACCTGCCAATGCAGGAGACATGGATTCAATCTTAGGATCAGTAATATCCCCTGGAAAAGGAAATGACAACCAACTCCAGTATTCTTGCTTAGGAAATACCATGGACAGAAGAGCCTGGCAGGCTGCAGTTCATGTGGTCACAAAGGAGTCAGATATGACTTAGTGACTAAACAACAATTTTGGAGTCAGGTAAAGAAGTTTCCACTTGGAATTATAAAATGGACTTGATCTTGATATTAGATATATTGTCTATGATCATCTCCCAAAGGGGTGGATAAAATCCTTTTATTGAACTGAATAGTCAATGAAATAAATAATTACTTGACTTCAAAAACACATTTTCATATGTGTAGAACCCACCAATAATTATTTGGCATAAAGCTGGATTCAAATGCTTTTGTCCACCTCCTCTTTTTTTCAGATCAATACATTTTCCAGAATGCTTAATGACTTGCAGCAAAGGAAAAGCACACAGCTTTCTGGTGATGATAGAATTGAACATGCATGGGAGGCAGAAAGGGCTGCCAAAGGAAAACAAATTGATAAGTTAGCCTCAGAAACTGACAGAGGATTAATCTCCAAAATATATAAGTAGCTCATACAGTTCAATGTCACAAAAACAAACAGCACAATCAAAAAATGTGCAGAAGACCTAAACAAGCATTTCTCCAAAGAAGACATATGGATTACCAACAAACACATAAAAAGATGCTCAACATCACTCATTTAGAGAAATTCAAATCAAAATTACAGGGAGGTATCACCTCACACCAATCATAATGACCATCATCAAAAAAACTACAAGCAATAAACGCTGGAGAGGATGTGGAGAAAAGAAAATCTTGAAGTACTGTTGGTGGGAATGTAAATTGGTACAGTTACTGTGGAGGCATGCATCCCAATATTAGCAGTATTTACATTAGCCAGGACATGGAAGCCACTTAGATATCCATCAACAATGAATGGATAAGGAGGTTGTGGTACATGTATACAAAGGGAAATTATTCAGCCATAAAAAGGAACAAATTTAAGTCAGTTATAGTGAGGTAAATGAGTCTAGAGCCTCTTATGCAGAGTGAAGTAAGTCAGAAAGAGAAAGTCAAGTATGGTGTGAAGTGAGGTGAAAGTTGCTCAGCTGTGTCCTACTCTTTGAGATCCCATGGACTGTGGGCCAGATTGGATAGCATTTCCCTTATACATGTATATGAAATTTAGAAAAATAGTTTGATGATGGTGAACCTATTTTCAGAGAAGAAATGGGGACATAGATGTAGATGACAGACTGGTGGACACAGGAGGGAAGGAGAGGGTGGGGCAAACTGAGTAAGTAACTTTGACATATAAACACTATCACATGGAAAATAGGTAACAATTGGAAAGCTGCTGTATAACACAGGGGGCCCAGCCTGGTGCTCTGCAATGACCCCTCGAGGGGTATGGCAGAGACCACTACAATATTGTAAAATAATTATCCTCCAATTAAGAAAGAAAAGAAACTCCTCCCCATTCTTGGCTTTGGGTTTCTCATCCATAGCAGCAGCCTTCCTGAGGGAAGTTTTGTTACCAAGTCCAAGCTTGCTCTGCGTGCTGCCCAATGGCCAATGAATAGAAGACAAGGTGCTGAGGCAAGAAAAACGACTTTATTTGGAGAGCTGACTGACCAAGTAGATGGCTGACTAATGTTCTCAAAATAACCATCTCGTCAGAGTCTGGATGTCAGGTACTTTTACAGATCAGAGATGAGGAGGTGAGGAAAAAAGGTAAAAAGGTCATTAATCTTGCAAATATCTCCTAAAATGACAAGCCACAGGCAGGGTATGTGTTAATTTCTTCCTTCCTGCCAGCCACATGTGGATACAGTTCTGAACAAAGGCACTTTAACATCCAGGCAGAGGGGCAGGATTTTCTCAGGATGGCCATTGTGTGTTATTATAAACACAAAAGCAAGACAAATAAAGTTCCAGCATTAAGTCTGAACTGGCTTTTCCCTGCAACATTTTCACAGAAGACTGTTTTCACAGGATGATAGTAGTACCTGTATAGTTGTCACATGCATCTGGAGAAAACTAGGGGTAGACAAAGGTGTTGTTGGTACAATTCCTCACCCCTAATGTGTGTGACCTCATGTGGCTGGAAAATGCTTCACACCAAATTCACACACCTGCCCAGGAAATTCCTCTCTGAGACATAGTATGCAGTGTCTCCCAAACTTTCAAAATAAGATTATTTTGAAATAATCTTCATTCGTTTGGAATAGGCTTCGTTCAGCTTCCATGAACTTCCCTGAGTTTTGAAGGGCAGTTTCAAATAGATGCTAATCAGGGAAAGGAGGGGATACAGAGAGAAGGGAGAAGCAATCAAGAAACAATAGTACAGCCTTGGGGAAGGGTCCTGGTTCCCCCTCAAGGGATACACAATATCTTTTGAGAGATATCTCTGAGATGTTTTGTACATACTGAAAGACATACCAGGTGGAAGAAGTTAACTATGCTGTTCACAAGCACGTAGACACCAGATCAGTTGGAACCAGAAGGTTAATGATGCTGACTACAGATTATCTCACAAGCAACCAAACAAAAGACTGTTCAGAATTTTGAATTACTACTATAAATTGCCTCACTACACTCTACAGGTCAGTTCAGTTCAGTTCAGTTCAGTTACTCAGTCATGTCCGACTCTTTGTGATCCCATAGATTGCAGTACACCAGGCTTTTCTGTCCTTAAACTCATGTGCATTGAGTCGATGATACCATCCAACCTTCTCATCCTCTGCTGTCCTCTTCTCCTCCTGCCTTCGATCTTTCCCACCATCAGGGTCTTTTGCAGTGAGTCAGTTCTTCGCATCAGGTAGCCAAACTATTGGAGCTTAAGCTTCAGAATCAGTCTTACCAATAAATATTCAGGACTGATTTCCTTTAGGATTGAATGATCTTGCAGTCCAATAGACTCTCAAGAGTCTTCTCCAACACCAAAGTTCAAAAGCATCAGTTCTTCGGTGTTCAGCTTTCTTTATGTTGCAACTCCCACATCCATACTTGACTACTGGAAAAAAAAACATAGCTTTGACTAGACAGACCTTTGTTGGTAAAGTAATGTCTCTGCTTTTTAATATGCTGACTAAGTTGGTCATAATTTTTCTTCCAAGGAGCAAATGTCTTAATTTTATGGCTGCAGTCTCTGTCCACAGTGATTTTGGAGCCCTAAAACAAAGTCTATCACTGTTTCCATTGTTTCCCCATCAATTTGCATGAAGTGATGGGACCAGATGCCATGATCTTCGTTTTCTGAATGTTCAGTTTTAAGCCAGCTTTTTTACTCTCCTCTTTCAATTTCATCAAGAGGCTCCTTAGTTACTCTTCACTTTCTGCCATAAGAGTGGTGTCATCTGCATAACTGAGGTTATTGATATTTTTCCTGGCAATCTTGATTCCAGCTTGTGTTTCAGACAGCCTGACGTTTCACATGATGTACTCTGCATATAAGTTAATTAAGCAAAGTGACAATATACAGCCTTGATGTACTCCTTTCCCAGTTTGGGACTGGTCTGTTGTTTCATGTCCAGTTCTAACTGTTGCTTCTTGACCTGCATACAGGTTTCTCAAAAGGCAGGTCAGGCGGTCTGGTATGCCCATCTCTTTCAGAATTTTCCGCAGTTTATTGTGATCCACACAGTCAAAGGCTTTGGCATAGTCAATTAAGCAGAAATAGATGTTTTTCTGGAACTCTCTTGCATTTTCAATGATCCAGTGGATCTTGACAGTTGGATACCTGGTTCCTCTGCTTTTTCTAAATCCAGCTTGAACATCTGGAAGATCTCCGTTCACGTGCTATTGAAACTTCACTTGGAGAATTTTGAGCATCACTTTGCTAGCATGTGAAATGAGTGTGATTGTGTGGTAGTTTGAAAATTTTTTGCCATTGACTTTCTTTGAGATTGGAATGAAAACTAACATTTTCCCATCCTGTGGCCACTGCTGAGTTTTCCAAATTTGCTGGCATAGTGAGTGCATCACTTTCACAGCATCATCTTTTAGGATTTGGAATAGCTCAACTGGAATTCCATCACCTCCACTAGCTTTGTTCGTAGTGATACTTCCCTGGTGGCTCAGTTGATAAAAAAAAATATGCCTGCAATGCAGGAGACCCTGGTTTGATACCTGGGGGTCACAAATATTCCCTGGAGAAGGGACAGGCTACCCAGTCCACTCTCCTTGGGCTTCCCTGGTGGCTTGGAAGGTAAAGAATGCACTGCATTGTTGCTGCATGTGGGCTTCTCTCCAGTTGTGACAAGCAGGAGCTACACTTCCTTTTGGCACGTGGGCTCCTCCACTCAGTTCAGGACACAGTTTTGAGGGCATTAGCCAGCTGTGGCCCCCTTTGCCTGGCAAAGCAATAAAGCTCTTCTCTTCCACTTCACCCAAAACTCTTGAGATTCAATTTGGCACTTCTGTATGGAAGCTGAATTTTACCTATTAATACAACAATCATTCAAAATCTTCCCGTGATGAGGGGACCTAGAGGACCAGGCATGAAGAGGTGAGTATTTTCCACACTTTGTGATCAATGCCCACTAGGACTAAAGGAAGCGCCAGGATTTACTTTTTAGCCTAAATTACCCAGAAGCTTCTAATGCTTTGTTCAACATAGTTGGACATTATTTGAACAACTAATGCTTTGTCAGACTCACAATCTGTTTCATAATTTATTTCTTACTTTTCTCTATTTTGTACACTTTTTATATATTTCTTCTATTCATTAATTCTTAAGCTGTAACATGCTGCTTCATACACTGAATATTAATTATTTTATTTCTAGAAGTTCTTTTACTTTAAAAATCTGGCTTTCTTTTTCATAGTATTTTGTTCTTTCATGTTTTGCAATTTAATCTTGTATGCCTTTAATCTTTTAAAAATATTTTATAGTATTTATTTCATAGTTTATCACTTGACATTTTTAAGAGTCTAAAAATGGAAGTTTTTGACTTCCATTCACGGTGAGTTGTTTCCTTCTTTGCTTTATAACTGTGTACTGTGAGTTCATCAGTGGCAGTATTTTATATATGGGAATCATGTGAGAACATGACCCTCCAAATCAGGCTTACATACACTTCTTGCAAGAAATCCCATATAAATGTTCCCTAAAATGATTTGTATGGTGATTTCTCAGCTTGGGAATTTCTATATTCCTTCAACAAAAAAATTTGAACCCCAAATCCATGATAGTTGAAGACAGAATGATACAAATTCTACGGCATGCATTTTCTTCACTCAGAGCTCAGACTAAGGCTTTCACTGAGGGTGGCAGGTTTACATTTCAGGTTTGATGTGTGTGAATCTCAGTTTCAAATATGCACCTATCTGCGGCCTAAAGATATTCCTCTTCTCCTTACCTGAATCAGTATTATAGCCAAAGCCCTGAATTACAAACAATAGCAACAACTTTTCACAAGGCTGAGATACTGAATCACAGCTCACTTTCCATATTTGTCATATACTTTTCAGTTCCCTGTAAATTGCCTCACATTTTCACTTTGTTTGTTTGTTTGTTTTTTCTAAAGAAAAACATCAATTGAAAGAGTGTTTGTTAGGCTTTATCCTGTACCTTCCTTGTTGAGGAAAGGCAGAGTTTCCCAGACTTATATTCTACATCATTGTAAGAAGAGTAACTTCTATTTCATTAATATTTATTGATTTAGACTCACTTTGGAAACACATCTAAAGGTACTGTGTAAATGTGCTCTCTTTGGAGATAATAGACCTGGATTTACATTCAATGTCTGACACACATCCATTGTTTGTTCTTAACCTTACTGAACCCCAGTTACTTCCTTTTTGAATCAAAAGGATAAATATTTTCTTTATTGGTTGATTGGTTCAGTTGCAGAAAAAAATAAATTTTAACTGCAAGGAATTTCACACAGAGAGGTTAGATGCTTACAGAAAGTGTTGGAAGAGTAAGAGGGGCTGGCTCTCGACTTGGCCTATGGAATTGACGCCCAGAAAGGGAGAAACGGCCACTCAGTGGAGCCTCTGCCTTCAGGAGGCATGATGTTCACTGTGGGCAGGATGACAAGGCCGCTGCACTGCAATGCAGCTGCGATGTGCCTGCCAGTCCTCACGTGCAAAACCCAAGCCCGATGGACACCATCTGCCTTGCCTCTGGACATCAGCTAGCGATTAGCCACTTGAAGGCAGCTGATGACAGTGCCAACAGCACCCACACCATTGCTCTTTCTTGACATTTTCAAGAGTCTAATGTTACAGTTTATTGCGTCTCTTTCTTGACATTTTCAAGAGTCTAACGTTACAGTTTATTGCGTCTTTTGACTTCCATTCATGGTGAATTGTTTCCTTCTGTATACTGTGAGTTCATCAGTGGCAATATTTTATCTATGGGAGTCATGTGGAAGGACTTCTGACTGGAATAGTAAATCACACTCAGAGATCTATCTGCACTGCAGCATGAGATGCAGCTTTCTAGGATCTGCAGAAGAGGATGCTGAGAGAACCAGCACATGATATTCACCCAAGGCTTAGGAGAAAACACACGTGGAGTGCTTGGCACTGACCCTGGCAGATAGCAAGTGTCCTTTTAGCTCCCGGTGCCCTGAGTGCTTCAAGGCCATTGCCCGGTGAGGCAGAGTTCGTGCCACCCCAAGTTTCCCCAGCTGTGAACAGACGGAGCTCACTCACTCACTCAGGCAGGCGCTGATTTCACCAAAACCTGATTGCTCTTCTGAAAACAGACCTTAAATACTGATTTAGGAATAGATCCCATGAGTTTCCTCCACGGGTCCAACATTTGGCCAGCCAGACAGGGATTAATGCACCAACTTAAGCAGCTGCAGTGTCAACTCTGAGGGCTGTCACTGAGTCCAAAGTACAGGAAGCACCATTGTTCTGGGTGATGCCCACCAACAGCAGTCCAAAGCACAGAGCAGTGTGGTGCCTCCATTCCCAGGACATGAAGCTCTGTAGGCTCCATGGGTGACCCTGAGCAGCACTAGCCAGATCAAGGTCAGTCTCCTCAGCTGGAGCCATCTTTCCCTCCTGTTGCTGTGAAATGCTGCCCCCAACACCTCCCTCTGCTAATGATGTATTCTGCATTATGTATAATGTGTAGGCTTGCATGAAGACAAAAGGGAGCATAAACACTCTAGGTGAAGGTACTAGATACAAAAGAAATAAATTAAAATAATGTAAAATTTTAAATAAAATAAATCTTCCTCAAATACCCTATTCTTAACACTGCAAAGTATATGTCTGCAAATTATTAATAGGCCAGTTAGACAATTATGTACATGCATATTTATTCAACTATACTCTGAAATGCTTCAGTTTAGGAGAATTTTAAGTGGACAAGGAACCAAAAAAGAAGAAGAGGCTTCCATGTTGCATGACCAGGTCATCTGGGACCCTCACCTATGGCTATGAAATTCAGAACTGTCACAGTGAGTCCTCTGGTTCAAGATTTCCATGTTCAACTTACCTAATTACCAGAGTGACTCCTGAGGCTGTCACAGGCTACTTGTCTGATAGTTTCATTTGTTCCTGGAGAGAGCTAAAAGCCTGGACATTTTTAAGGTAGATCTTTTTTCATTTGAGTGTGATAGCATCCATTAGAGGTCTGGGTCCCAGAAATCAATATCATCCTTATAAAAATATCAGAATTAATGACAAAAATGATGAAAAATAAGGCACAGATGTGTGTTTTACAAAGATGTATTTTGAATTGTGGTGCTGGTGTAGGATCTTGAGAGTCCCTTGGACAGCAAACCAGTCAATCCTAAGGAAATTAACCCTTAATACTCTTTGGAAGGAGTGATGCTAAAGCTGAATGTCCAATACTTTGCCACCTGATGCAAAGAACTGACTTGTTGGAAAAGATCCTGATGCTGGGAAAGGTTGAAGGCAAATGGAGAAAGGGGTGACAGAGGGTAAGATGGTTACATAGCATCATTGAGTCAATGAACATGAATTTGAGCAAACTTTAGAAGATAGTGAAAGACAGGGATGTGCTGCTGTCCTTGGGATCACAAAGGGTTGGACCTGACTTATCAACCAAACAATAACTATAATGGCTTTATGGAAAAATATGGGAAAATATTTGATATATGTACATCACCATCTCATGGGGCACATGGGCTCCTTCTTGCAATGCACTGGCTGGAGTTTCTTATAACAAGCTTGAGGAAATAGGACTCAAGAGGATTTATCTTCTTTGGAAATCTATATTGAGCTTCCATTCAAAATCAAGATCATCTCTGTAAATCTTCTCTTTGCTAGATGGATGTTCTTCTCTGTTCTAAAATAAGGGAGCAATGGCAAATGCTTGGCAGAGATATTTCCATCTNCTGGCTGGAGTTTCTTATAACAAGCTTGAGGAAATAGGACTCAAGAGGATTTATCTTCTTTGGAAATCTATATTGAGCTTCCATTCAAAATCAAGATCATCTCTGTAAATCTTCTCTTTGCTAGATGGATGTTCTTCTCTGTTCTAAAATAAGGGAGCAATGGCAAATGCTTGGCAGAGATATTTCCATCTAGCTTCTTCTGAAATGTTTAACTCTGAGCACATTTGCATCTTTGCTGGGGATCTTTTTAATGTGTCCAATGACTCCAACATTAGCACCACAAGCCATACTTGTCAACATTACAAAGTTTCTAATAGAGGCATGGGCAAGCCAGGTCAAGGACCACCAGCTCAGAATCCCCAGGGAATGAGTGCCTTGTTAATCTGAGAGGAAGTAAAAACTGGACATAAGTCTCACTTTCTACTTGGTTTCAATTCTTATCTCATTCTTCTTATTTTTCCTCACTGAGGAAACTTTCTAATGGTAATAATAGATATTTGTTAAAAAAAAAAANAAGAGAATCATAAGCTTAATATAAACAGGCAGTCCAAGAAAACTGAGAGGCTGCCTCAGTTTCTCGCCAACACTGCTCACCCCTTCAGGTTGAATCCCTGGCTGCTGGAGCTGGACTCTGGCACATGAGGTTCCTAGAGAAGGCAAATTCATAGAAAGTAGAATGCTGGTTGCTAGGGACAAGGAGGAAGGGCTTTTGAGAAGTTGTTATTTAGGTAGAGTTTGGGAAGAACAAAAAGATCTAGAGATGGATAATAGTTTCACAATAATGTGAATGTAATTTAAAAAGCAGTTAAGAGGGTAAAATTTGTATTTTTGCTGTTCAGTCACCAAGTTGTNGAGGTTCCTAGAGAAGGCAAATTCATAGAAAGTAGAATGCTGGTTGCTAGGGACAAGGAGGAAGGGCTTTTGAGAAGTTGTTATTTAGGTAGAGTTTGGGAAGAACAAAAAGATCTAGAGATGGATAATAGTTTCACAATAATGTGAATGTAATTTAAAAAGCAGTTAAGAGGGTAAAATTTGTATTTTTGCTGTTCAGTCACCAAGTTGTGTCCAACTGCAGCATATCAAGTTTCCCTGTCCCTCACCATCTTCAGGAGTTTGCCCAACTCCATGTCCACTGGATAGGTGATATCATCCAACCATCTCATCTTCTGTCGCCCTCTTCTCCTTTTGCCTTCAATCTTTCCCATCACCAGAGTGTCTTTTAATGAGTTGGCTCTTTGCACCTGGTGGCCAAAGTATTGGAACTTCAGCTTCAGTATCGGTCCTTCCCATGAATATCCAAGGTTGAATTCCTTTAGGATTGACTGGTTTTATCTCTTCAGTGTTCAAGGGACTCTCAGGAGTCTTCTCCAGCACCACAGTTCAAAACGTCAATTCTCCAGCACTCTGCTATCTTTACAGTCCAACTGTCACAAGACCACAGCCTTGACTATATGAACCTTTATTGGCAAAGTGATGTCTTTGCTTCTTAACATGTGTCTATATTTGTCATAGCTTTCCCACCAAGGAACAATCATCTTCTAATTTCATGGCTGCAGTCACTATCCACAATGATTTTGGATCCCAAGAAGAGGAAATCTGTCAGTACTTTCAGCTTTTCCTCTTCTATTTGACATGAAGTGATGGGCCCACATGCCATGACCTTTGTTTTTTGTTTTTTAATTAGTTTTAAGCTGGCTTTTTCAATCTCCTCCTTCACCCTAATTAAGAGATTCTTTAGTTCCTCTTTGCTTTCTGCATTAGAGTGATATCATCTAAATAACTGTTTCTCCTGGCAATCTTGATTCCAGCTTGCAACTCATCCAGCCTGGCATTTCAAATCATCTGCTCTGTGTATAAGTTAAATAAACAAGGTTACAATAAACAGCCTTGTATTCCTTTCTCAGTGCTAAATCAGTCAGTTCTTCCACACAAGATTCTAATCGTTTCTTCTTGACCCCTGTACAGGCTTCTCAGGAGACAAGTAAGATGGTCTGGTATTCCCATCTCTTTAAGAGTTTTCCTCTGCTTGCTATGATCCACACAGTCAAAGGCTTTAGTGTAGTCAGTGAAGCAGAGGTAGATATTTTTCTGGATTTCCTTTGCTTTCTCTATGATCCAGAGAATACTGACAATTTGATCTCTTGTTCCTCTGCTTTTTCTAAACCTTGTTTGAACATCTGGAAGTTCTTGATTCACGTAATGCTGAAGCTTAGCATGTAGGATTTTGAACATAACCTTGCTAGCATGAGAGGTGAGTGCAACTGTCCAGTGGTTTGAACATTCTTTAGTTCTGTTCTTCTTGGGAACTGGGATGAGGGTTTACCTTTTCCAGTCCTGTGACCACTGCTGGGTTTTCCAAATTTGCTGACATATTGAGCACAGCACTTTAACAGCATCATCCTTTAGGATTTGAAATAGCTCAGCTGGAATTCCATCACCTCCACTAGCTTTGTTCATAATCATACTTCCTAAGGCCCACTTGACTTCACACTCCAGGATGACTGGCTCTAGGTGAATGATCACACCATCATGGTTATCTGGGTAATTAAGATCTTTTTTTGTAAAGTTCTTCTGTATATTCTTTTTATTTCTTCTTGATCTTTTCTGCTTCTATTAGGTCTTTACCATTTCTGTGCTTTATTGTGCCTATCTTTGGATGAAAATTTCCTTTGATGTTTCCAATTTTATTTAAATGATCTCTAGTTTTTCCCCTTCTGTTGTTTTCCTCTGTTTCTTTGTATTGTTCATTGAAGAAGGCCTTCTTGTATCTCCTTACTGTTCTCTGGCACTCTGCATTTACTTGGGTGTACCTTTCCCTTTCTCCCTTACTTTTCATGTCTCTTATTTCTTCAGCTATTTGTAAAGCTTCCTCAGACAACCACTTTGCCTTCTTGCATTTCTTTTCCTTTGGGAGGAAAAAATTGTCTTTTGTACAATATTATGAACCTGTGTCCACAGTTCTTTAGGCAGTCTGTTTACTAGATATATTCAAGGATCTGTTTACTAGATCCTTGAATCTATTCATCACCTCCACTGTATATTCATAGGGTATTTGATTTAAGTTGTATNACTTTGCCTTCTTGCATTTCTTTTCCTTTGGGAGGAAAAAATTGTATTTTGTACAATATTATGAACCTGTGTCCACAGTTCTTTAGGCAGTCTGTTTACTAGATCTATTCAAGGATCTGTTTACTATTCATCACCTCCACTGTATATTCATAGGGTATTTGATTTAAGTTGTACCTTACTGGCCTAGTGATTTTTCCTTCTTTCTTTAGTTTAAACCTAAATTCTGCTGTGAGGAGACAATGATCTGAGCCACAGTCAGCTCTGAGTCTTGTTTTCCTGACTGTATACAGTTTCTCTGTCTTTGACTACAAAGAATGTAATCAATCTAATTTTGGTATTGAACATTCGGTGATGTCCATGTGTAACATTGTCTCTTTTGTTGTTGAAAAAGAGTGTTTGCTATGACCAGTGAGTTCTTTTGGCAGCATTTATATTATGCATATTTTACTAGTGAAAGAAATAGTTTTTTAGAGACATTATGCTTAGTGGCTCTTATACCTTATTCACCCTACTTGGAATTCTCCTAGAGTCTCTCCTCACAGGTGTCAATCAGATGAGATGTGACATGCAGGTTGATGGCCCCATTACTCACAATGGGTTATTGGACCCCCAGACATGTGCTCATTAAATCACAAACAAAAGCCAGTCAGCAGCAACACTGCCATACCATCGCAGGTGCTCAGAGCACTCTTTTCTGACATTCAGACTGCAGACCTCTGTGCTTCTTGGGAAATGGGCCTCAGGTACCTGTGCCTATGCAAGAAGAAAACAAGTCTACAAGGCCAATGCTTTCAGAATGGGCCTAGTTATTTAGGTGTATTGCTTTCATTTACTTAAAATGATGTTTAATAGATATAACATTCCCCTCTTTGGTGGTTTCCTAAAAGTCTCAACACACTAATTAAGTGATGTGATTTTATTCACTCAAGTGTTATTAACTACTACAATGCAAGAGAATCTTAAAAGGCAAGTTTCACATCCTATTCTCAAGTCCACTTCTCCCTTACACTGAAATTCTCAACTTCTCTCCTCACTCTCTAATAAATTTGCCAGAAAGAAGAGATACATGAAAGAAGTCATCTAAAACCCAAACCAGAAAACCAGGTCCCATGCAGCCAATGACCCACTGCACAGTACTTAGAATTTAAAAGGTGAAATTATTCATTGCTGTTTGAAATTTTTTTTAGCCTTTGTAGAGATTCTTTGTTGTTTTCAGTTTGGTTGCTCAGTCATGTCCCACTCTTTGTGACCTCATGGACTGCAGCATGCCAGGCTTCCTTGTCCATCACCAATTTCCAGACCTTGCTCAAACTCATGTTTTCTGTTGTTATTGAGGTAATATTGATTGAAAACCTGTAAGTTACATGTGTACATCATAATATTTCTATTTCTGTATAGCCTACAACTACCACCCCAAATTTTTTTACCAATTACATACAGTTGATTCCCTTTCCCCACTTCACCCTCCCATTTTCCTGCCCCTCTGCTAGCCAATACTATGTTTTCTTTGTCTATGCATTTGTTTGATTTGTTCATTTATTTTTGTTTATTTTTTTAATATTCTGTGTATGAGTGAAAGAAATTGAAGATAACACGATTATTTGGAGAGATATCCTGTGCTCTTGTTTTGGAAGAACAAATATTGTTAAGATGACCATACTACCCAAAGCAATCAACAGATTCAATGCAAACCCCATCAAAATATCAAGGACATCTTTCACAGGAGTAGAACAAAAAAATTGTATATGAAATCAGAGAACACCCCAAGTAGTCAGAACAATCTTGAGAAAAAAGAGCAGAGTTGCAAATATCACACTCCCTAATTTCGAACCGTACTACAAACTCATAATAATCAAAACAGCATAGTATTGAGACAAAAACACACATAAATCAATGGAACAGAATTGAGAGAACAGCAATAAATCCACATAATTATGGGCAATTAATTTATGACAGAGGAGGAAAAGACACACAATGGGGAAAGAATGGTCTCCTCAATAAGTGGGGTTGGGAAAACTGGGACTGCTATATTCAAACAAATGAAACCAGACTACCATCTCACACTATAAACAGAGTGTTAATCTCTCAGCCATGTCCAGATGTTTGCAACCTCATGGACTGTAGCCCGCCAGACTCTTCTGTCCATTCTCCAAGCAAGACTACTGGAGTGAGTAGCCATTCCCTTCTCCAGGGGATCTTCCCAACCTAGAGAGTGAACCCAGGTGTCCTGCATTGCAGGCAGATTATTTACCATTTGAGCCACTAAATTAAATAATTGAATATAAAACCTGAGACCATAAAACTCCCAAAGGAAAACAGGCAGTACACTACTTGACATTGGCCTTAGTAATATCTTTTATATATATCTTCTCAGGCAAAGGAAGCAAAATAAAAATAAGCATTTGGGACTATATTAAACTAAAACACTTCTGCATATTAAAGGAAACCATTAATAAAAGGAAAACCAGCCTACTAAATGGAAGAAGATGTTTGCAAAAATATATCCGATAACAGGATAACATTCCAAAATATGTAAAGAACTCATGCAACTCAAAAAAAATAATAATAATACAACAATCAGGTAAGAGTCAAGGTAAGAGAATAAAAGGACAGGAATTCACTGCTACTCACAAGTACATCAAGGATATATCTACAAATAGGAAAATTCTCAGAGATCATCTGTTGAATACTAGTGGAAGACCTTGGAAATTTAAAACAAGAAAAGTTCCTACATAACCAAGTAGGACAAAAGAAAAAGAAGAAGAAAAAGAGGAAATGGGAAAGGACCAGCACCAGTGGTAGGGAACTGAAAGTGAGGGGAAATTTCCACTCTCAGAAAAGGCCATTCACAGCAAGGAAACCAGCAGGGCAGAAAGAGACCTTAGGAGGATCGAAGGGAAACAGTAACTGGCCTGTGGAAGGCAGGAATCAGTAAGAAGGGCATGACATGCCACTGCCCTTCACACCCAGTCTGAGTCGTGTGTCTTCTGGTGCAGAGGGCAGGGGGAGGGGAGTGCTGGTTGCTAGAAAGTGAGGTTCAGAGAAAGGACCCAGGAAGAGAGCAGTTTCTGGCTGTGAAGAGACTCCCTGAAGGACAGGAGTAAGGTGCTCCATAGCCAGGAATGTTTTCTGAAGAAACCAAGGGTGCAAACAGAAGCAAGTTGCCATTACTGAGTGGTGCACAAAGCACGTCGAGACCCCCTTCCCCATCCTCCAGCCTCNATAAACTCAAAATGGATTAAAGATCTAAACGTAAGACAAGAAACAATAAAACTCCTAGAGGAGAACATAGGCAAAACACTCTCTGGCATTGCCTTTCTTTGGGATTGGAATGAAAACTGACCTTTTCCAGTCCTGTGGCCACTGCTGAGTTTTCCAGATTTACTGACATATTGAGTGCAGCACTTTCACAGCATCATCTTTCAAGATTTGAAATAGTTCAGCTGGAATTCCATCACCTCCACTAGCTTTGTAGCGATGCTTCCTAAGGCCCACTTGGCATCACATTCCAGGATGTCTGGCCGTAGGTGAGTGATCACACCTTCGTCATTATCTGGGTCATGAAGATCTTTTTTGTCCAGTTCTTCTGTGTATTCTTGCCACCTCTCCTTAATATCTTCTGCCGCTGTTAGGTCCCTACCACTTCTGTCCTTTATTGAACCCATCTTTGCATNATTCCAGGATGTCTGGCCGTAGGTGAGTGATCACACCTTCGTCATTATCTGGGTCATGAAGATCTTTTTTGTCCAGTTCTTCTGTGTATTCTTGCCACCTCTCCTTAATATCTTCTGCCGCTGTTAGGTCCCTACCACTTCTGTCCTTTATTGAACCCATCTTTGCATGAAATGTTCCCTGGTATCTCTAATTTTCTGAAGAGATCTCTAGTCTTTCTCATTCTGTTCTCTTCCTCTATTCCATTGCAGTGATCACTGAGGAAGGCTTTCTTATCTCTCCTTGCTATTCTTTGGAACTCTGCATTCAAATGGGTATATCTTTCCTTTTCTCCTTTGCTTTTTGCTTCCTTTCTTTTCACAGCTATTTGTAAGGCCTCCCCAGACAGCCATTTTGCTTTTTTGCATTTCTTTTTCTTGGGACAGTCTTGATTCCTGTCTTCTATACAATGTCACAAACCTCATTCCATAGTTCATCAGGCACTCTGCCTGTTAGATCTAGGCCCTTAAATCTATTTCTCACTTCCACTGTATAGTCATAAGGGATTTGATTTAGGCCGTAACTGAATGGTCTAATGTTTTTTTCCACTTTCTTCAATTTCAGTCTGAATTTGGCAGTAAGGAATTCATGATCTGAGCAACAGTCAGCTCCCGGTCGTGTTTTTGTTGACTGTATAGAGCTTATCCATCTTTGGCTGCAAAGAATATAATCAATCTGATTTCGGTGTTGACCATCTGGTGATGTCCATGTATAGAGTCTTCTCTTGTATTGTTGGAAGAAGGTGTTTGCTATGACTAGCGTGTTCTCTTCGCAGAACTCTATTAGCCTTTGCCCTGTTTCATTCTGTACTCCAAAGCCAAATCTGCCTGTTACTCCAGGTGTTTCTTGACTTCCTATTTTTGTATTCCAGTCCCCTAGAATGAAAAGGACATCTTTTTTTGGGTGCTAGTCCTAGAAGTTCTTCTTGGTCTTCACAGAACTGTTCAACTTCAGCTTCTTCAGTGTTACTGGTCGGGGCATAGACTTGGATTACCATGATATTGAATGGTTTGCCTTGGAAATGAACAGAGATCATTCTGTCATTCTTGAGATTGCATCCAAATACTGTATTTCGGACTCTTTTGTTGTCCATGATGGCCACTCCATTTCTTCTAAGGATTCCTGCCCACAGTAGTAGATATAATGGTCATCTGAGTTACATTCACCCATTCCAGTCACTCTTAATTTGCTGATTCTTAGAATGTCAATGTTCACTCTTGCCATCTCCTGTTTGACCACTTCCAATTTGCTTAGATTCATGGACCTAACATGCAAAGTTCCTATGAATTATTGCTCTTTACAGCATCAAACCTTGCTTCTATCACCAGTCACATCATGTTATTTTTGCTTTGGCTCCGTCCCTTCAGTCAGATCATGGCATCCAGTCCCATCACTTCTTGGGAAATAGACGGGGAAAGAGTGGAAACAGTGTCAGAGTTTATTTTTTTGGGCTCCAAAATCACTGCAGATGGTGATTGCAGCCATGAAATTAAAAGTCGCTTACTCCTTGGAAGAAAAGTTATGACCAACCTAGATAGCATATTCAAAAGCAGAGACATTACTTTGCCAACTAAGTTCCGTCTAGTCAAGGCTATGGTTTTTCCAGTAGTCATGTTGGATGTGAGAGTTGGGCTGTGAAGAAGGCAGAGCGCCAAAGAATTCATGCTTTTGAACTGTGGTGTTGGAGAAGACTCTTGAGAGTCCCTTGGACTGCAAGGAGATCCAACCAGTCCATTCTGAAGGAGATCAGCCCTGGGATTTCTTTGGAAGGAATGATGCTGAAGCTAAAGCTCCAATCCTTTGGCCACCTCATGGGAAGAGTTGACTCATTGGAAAAGACTCTGATGCTGGGAGGGATTGGGGGCAGGAGGAGAAGGGGATGACAGAGCATGACATGGCTGGATGGCATCACTGACTCGATGGGTGTGAGTCTGAGTGAATTCCGGGAGTTGGTGATGGACAAGGAGGCCTGGTGTGCTGCGACTCATGGGCTCACACAGAGTCGGACATGGCTGAGCAACTGAACTGAACTGAACTGAACGTAAATCTGGTCTATTGCTTTTTAGGTGACAACCATCTAATCTTTGCTTGAATACCTCCACAATGGGGAACTCACTACTCTCTAAGATTTTAAAATCTCCCTCACCTTTGCTTTTGCAGCACTCCCACTCTCTCCCACTCTGCATACCACTTTTTTTAATCAAACCAACTCATTTTCAGTAGTATGTGTCAGCCAGGAGCTGGGCCAGTCTTTCCCAACAATGCAAGAAACATCTGTTCTGTTGTCTAACAGCCGTGACATTTTATTTCCTTGAATTAAAAGGTCTTTCAGAGGCCTAGAAGCATTAGTTTTCTGCACTCAAAAAGCTAGATCACTAGATCCAAATCCTCTGGGGCCCCTAGCTTGAGAAGTCAAGGTTTTTCTTGTCTGATAATAAGGTAAAAGTAAAAGCTGTGTTATTTTTTAACGTTTATTAATTTGCACAATTTTAGTAATCAGCAAGATCAAAACTTTAATTTCCCCAGTATAATCAGAATCTACTACACCAGTCACCACCGAAATTCTTTGAAAAGAAAGAGAGCAACACCCTAGCACAAATGCAGAATATCCTCAGGCAGGGGGCCAGCCACTCCCATTGGAATAGGAGTAACCAGCACGTCAGAGGTTAATATTGTTGTGGTGGCAGAACTGAGGTCTAGTCCTGAGCTACCTGAGGTTAATTGGCATGGTTTGTTGTTTCTGTTTAGCAGGACATTACCAGCAAAAATGTTCCATTTGGCCATAAGATAAACATTTTTTATTTGTAAAATCCTTTTTATTACGATTATTTATTTTTCTTTCTTTCTTCTTTCTTCTTCTTCTTCTTCTTTTTTTTTTTTTTGCTTGGGTGAGGCACTCCTGAGGGGGTTTTGTTTTTTAAAAAAATTGTCCCTATCTTTTTCAACCTTAGGCAATGTTCTGGGAGGGTTTGGATGTAAACTGGGGAATCCTAGGTCCTGGGAGGCACAAGCGAAGGTGGCGGTCGGTCATCTTAAATCAAAAAGTGTTGGATAAATTTTTTAAAGGTTTGGGTAGAGGGGGAGGGGGCTCACCAGTTCACCTGGCCTCAGTGTCCTGCACGTCCTCTCTTTCCTCGGGAGGTAGAACACAGTCTCCCTTTTTTTGTTTGTCAATGGCAGAAAATATGATCTGAGTAGAAGGTGGAGACCCACTTTCATCCACCGCTATAGCCTCTCCCATAGGCTATCTAACAGGCTCATGACGGGGGTCCAGAACATTTCTAATCATATTCCACAGAGCAAAAGCATAATAAGTTTTTAGCTATATTCCTAGCTTCACCCAAGTATCTAAATTAACAGTGCCCTTTTGTGGAAACCAAGGACATTGCTCTTATAACACTAGCCTTTTTAACTTTAATTTATCTTGTGTTTAACAGTTGCAAAATTAGTTCTATAAAGAGTTGTCGTTGTCTTGACTCATTGTTATCTGTGTCAGAAAATTAAGTATTTTAGAAAAGCCTGCCTTGTCAAGGTTTTACCTTAGCCAAGGGGGGTTTTCTTTTCAAACTGTAAAAGTCTGCCTTGTCAAGGTTTTTACCTTCGGCAAGAGTGGTTTTTTTTCAGCCCAAAGAAAGCAAGTTTCTTTCAACCTTTAGAAAACCAGGTTTCTCTTAAACCCTTTAACACTTCCCACTCCTCCTCACCCTGTCTATCCTACAGGGGGGTCTGCAGCACCCTGAGTGGGGTCCTATCCGTCCCAAACATTCAATACTGGGGGAGTAACCGAAATTACTCCAGGGGGAGTGGTTGAATCACTCTGGGGGGAGCAACAGAGAGTGCTCCGGGGGGAGCAATTGTTCCAAAGAACCTACCTTTGAACAGCCTGTTCCGGGTGCCACTTGCCATGATCCAGCCCCAGTGGATCCAGGGTAATTCAAAGTGGGGACAGAGTCAGCATCTGGGAAAGGACTGCTTAATTAGAAATATAAGTTTAGGAAAGAATAGTATAGTAGGAAAATTAGTGGAGAAAAGAGGCTGAATAACTTGCTTTACGTGGAAAGCTAATAAAACCTCGAGACAAGAGGTTTGCACCATCTACGTAGGCCACCAGCACCTACGGGAGCCCCACCTTGGGCTCCCTCTCACATGGGTCTTAGAAGCCAGGGCAAGTAAGTAGACATGGTGAGCCTCCACGCCCCAGATGGGAATTCAGCCAGAAAAGAAGAGAAGGAGAAAAGACCACAAGGGGGAAAGCAGTCTTTCCAGTGACTGGCCCATCCTTTGTTGTCTGGAAAAGCTTTTTATATTTTTGGTTGTACATAGAGATCAATGGATAATACAAAATTATGCAGTGTCAGCAGTCCTGACTCATCGAGACCAGGCTTTCTCTCTGCATACCTAGCTGTATATACAAGTCTTAGGTGATTTACATCATCTTCTGGCCAGGAGGCCAATTAACATTTTATGGCCCTTTTCTGATAAGGATCTGTCAACCAGAAAACTTATTTGCCTTAATAGTGTTGTTCTTTTCCAAAATCTGGTGCCACTCTCAGAAAGCACTAAATAAAGTTACATTCTTACATAGCAAGGACACAAAAATTTATAACAAAGAAAGAGGAGTACAGTGATTTATAACAAAAAGATAATTAATTAACTCAAAAGTATAGTGTTGCTAATATCAAAAACTACTATATTCCTTTTTCTATATCCCAGTTACATTGATTAATATCCTTCAGGTGCCTAAAAGATAAAGAATATGGAGGCCTGGCAGCAGTCATTGACTCAACAGTGAAACCCATCACCAATATAATTTTTAGCTTTTTAGAAAAGGCTCTATATCTTTAAGATGCTTTAAGCTTCGTGCCACTCATTGTTGAGGGGCCGTAAACAATTCACATGAGTAGTTGTAAAAATCCGGACATACTGGTCAGGTAAGTTAGAAAGCTATAAGAGGGGTTTAAGCCCAGACACTCCTTTTATATGCAGGAAACTGTTAGCTGGAGCTCTAAGTTAACTCTTTCCAGAAAAAGGTGGTCGGGGATAACCTCCTGTTATGTCAGAAGAGTGGAAAGCACAGTACAATGAGGCAGGCAGACTCTGGTTTTGGGGGTAGATGTTCGAGAAAATTCAGCGAGGCTCCCTTAAGGCCTGACTCGCCTTTGCCTGTCGGACCCCTTAACCTCATGACCTTTGCCATGGGCGGGATTCCTCGTGCTGGCTCCTGGCAACTGATCTCCAGTAGCATATTGGGCACCTACTGACCTGGGGAGTTCATCTTTAAGTGTCCTATTTTTTGCCTTTTCAAACTGTTCATGGGGTTCTTAAGGCAAGAGTACTGAAGTGGTTTGCCATTCCCTTCTCCAGTGGACCACATTCTGTCAGACCTCTCCACCAACCTGGGTGGCTCCACACAACATGGCTTAGTTTCATTGAGTTAGACAAGGCTGTGGTCCATGTGATCAGATTGGCTAGTTGTCTGTGATTGTGGTTTCAGTCTGTCTGCCCTCTGATGCCCTCTCTCAGTGCCTACCCCATCTTATTTGGGTTTCCCTTACCTTGGACCTGGAGTATCTCTTCACAGCTGCTCCAGCAAAGCGCAGCCTCCACTCCTTACCTTGGATGTGGGGTAGCTCCTCTGGGCCATGCTTGTGCGCCATCTGTCGCAGCCACCATGCTTCTGAATATAAGCTTGTATACTGCAAAACTCTTAGAGGAAAACATAAATAGAACACTCTTTACATAAATCACAGCAAGGTCTTTTTTTGACCCACCACCTAGAGTAATGAAAATAAAAACAAAAATAAACAAATGAGACCTAAGTAAGCTTAAAATCTTTTGAACAGCAAAGGAAACCATAAATAAGATGAAAAGACAACCATCAGATGGGAGAAAATATTCACAAAAGGAGTAACTGATAAGGGATGAATCTCCAAAACACACAAACAGCTCAGGAAGCTCAATTTTAAATAAATAAATATATAAATGGGCAAAAGACTTAAACAGACATCTCTCCAAAGAAGACACATAGATGGCCAAGAATCACATGAAAAGATGATAAACATCACTAATAATTAGAGAAATCAAAACTACAATGGAAACTACAATCACCTCACAGCAGTCAGAATGACCATCATGAAAAATCCACAATCAATAAATGCTGGAGAGGGTGTGGAAAACAGGCAACCATCTTGCACTGGTGTTGGAAATGTAAATTGATACAGCCACTACAGAAAACAATATGAAAGTTCCCTTAGAAACTAAAAATAGAACTACCACATTACCCAGCAATCCCACTCCTGGACATCTACTCACCCACTCCTGGACATCTACTCAGAGAAAATGTTAGTCTCTCACTTAGCTCTTTGCAACCCTCTGGACTATAGCCTGCCAAGCTCCTCCATCCATGGATTTCCCAGACAAGAATACTGGATTTGCCATTTCCTTCTCCAAGGGATCTTCTCAACCCAGGGACTGAATCTGGGTCTCCTGCATTGCAGACAGACTCTTTACCATCTGAGCCACCAGTGAAGCCTAATAAAATTTAATTATAAAAAAAATCAAACAACCTGATTCAGAAATGGTCAGAAGATTTGAATAGACATTTTACAAAGATATACAAGTGACCAATAGGCACATGAAAAATGTAGAGGTTCTTAATGCAGAGTTCCTCTTTTGAAATCAATAATTTCAAAAGCAGTAATACACCTGACAGTTCCCAGTCATGGAAGTGTAGCTAATGTCTACACACTAAAACATTTGTTTCTGTGCTCCAACAAAACTAATGAACTTAGAAAGAGAATCCACAGGAACTCAGAAGTATTGGAGTGAGTGGCACAGTCATGACATAGGAATCTCATGGCTGTGAGGAAGGTTCTCTGGAGAGGCCTGTCTTCTGTAGAAAGACTAAGTGAAACTGGTGAAGCAGGCAACTTGCAACCTGTTGGAAGTCTTTAATTGTGGGCCAGATCCTGAGTAATGATAGTCTGTGGCCCCATCATGCCTTGGATATTTTTAACCATGATTTTATTTTTACCACTTTTTTTTAAGCCATTTCAATGGGAGGAAGGCATCTTTTTTGTCTTCTTGTGATTTTCTGTGATATGCTTTTGAGAAAAATAGCTCTAGTGTTTTTCACATGCGTACTTTTATTGCTTGGAAGAAACCCCAGGCCTTGGCCAGCATGGTGGTAAGGCCTGTAATCATGAACCCGTAGTCTTGCAGGAGCCAAATTCTGCAGCCCTCCTGGCATGGAAATTTCACTCCATACACATTTCTCCCTCACGGAGATGCTTGAGTTCTTACCCTATTTTAGGAAACTGCCCAGGTAGTCAAGGTTACAGAGCATAGTCCTGTGGTTGTTGAGTCCTTTTTCCACATTCTCTCTGCTATATTTTACCACGTATTCTTATGTCCATGCCATGATTCATTTTTATTGGAACTGCATTATCCTCATCTTTTAAAAAATGCCATTGCTTTCAGTTCAAGTGACTACCTCACTTCTCTTCTGATTATAGATTGATTTGTGTATTTCCAACTTCACTTATATATTTGTGGTATGATAGGAAGTAAATTTGTTTTTTGTCCCCAGGTCCTGACACAGAGGCTAAAGCCTTGGAATTTCCCCAAGTGGTAAGAGGGTCTTGTGTTCTTCATTAAAAGCCCCTTGAGCCCACCTGCATTTATGCTAATGAGGTGAGAGTCTAGGGCCCTAGATTCCCTCATAATGGGTCTGGTCACCCACAAGACCAAGAGATTAGAAGGTCTGGATTTTCAGGCACATCCTCTGATCCCTGGGAAGGAGTTGGGGCTGCAGATTACGCTCCATAATAAAAACTCTGTAATGAGAAGATTAGATGAGCTTCAGGGTTGGTGAGCACATCCACATACCAGAGTGTAATGCACCCCAGCTCCACAGGGACGGAAGCTCCTGCTTTCAAACCTTCTCCCCATGTACCTCTTCATCTATATTCTTTATACACCAATAAAGAATATTGGTGAGAAAATTGCTCCATGAAAATATTCCAAGATCTGGCCTGCCCAGGTCACTACAAAATGACAGTGAGACATCATTTACTTCTAAAGTCACCCAAGGGGCTGCTAAAGCATTGGGCATTACCTATTACTTCCATTGTGCCTGGAGACCTCATTCTTTAGGAAGAGTAGAAAGAGCCAACCAATCTTACAATTGGCAATAAAAAAGGTAATCCAAGAGACTTCCCTCAGATGGAAGGAGGCTGTACCAGTAGCCCTCCTCCACATGATTGCTCTGAAAGAACGTTGGTTTTAGCCTTTATGAGATGTTATATGGAAGACCTTTTCTTTATATCAGTGACCTCTTTCTAGATCTGGAGACTTAAACCTTTCAATCTTACACTATGGCCACTGGGAAATTCCAACAAGAAATGCACTTGTGGTGTGTCAATCAGAGCCCAGAGGATTCTGAGGGATGGCCTATGCCCCAGGGACTCAAGTACTAATTAAGGTTTGAAAAGATGAGCCCCCAAAAGCTCAACTACAGCCCACATGGAAGGGCCCCTACCCTATAATACTCTTTACCCCCACAGCAGTCCAGGTATCCGACCATGACTCCTGGATTCACTACACTCAAGTCAAACTATGGAAGGAAACCATTGAGGACACACAATACACCTGTGAGCCTCTGGGAGAACTCCAGTATCTACTCAGGAATACAGAAAAGTGTCGTTCTGATGAACATCCAACAAGTTAAGCTACTGAGGGTATACTTTCTTGGAATGGCCCTTGCATTTAGCCTGAGCCGCATCGTTGTCTCTCTCCTGGTTTTAGCCAAGGAGCTTCTTTTCATATCTGTTATGGGTTCCCACAAGACCACTGTCAAGGCACCACGACGTGGTTTCTGTATCTCCTGTGCCTCTCCAGTTTGAGTTATTCTTATATACACCCCTTAAGTCCGGCCACCACATTAATCATAAACACGCTCAATAAGGCTAGTTTCTGGGTATGTCTTGACCCGATTCTTATTAAGCTGACATATAAATAGATCAGGACTGAGTACACTCAAAACTAATCAAATACTGGATGAGGCCAGCACAGCAACATCCTGGTTTCATTAAATCAAGGATACATTCTGTGGTGGCTCTGGCTTATAATTCTGTTTGCTCCCTCTTTCTTCAACTTCCCTGGTAGCTCAGATGGTAAAGAATCCACCTGCAATGCAGGAGACCTGGGTTGGATCCCTGGGTTGGGAAGATCTCCTAGAGAAGGGAGCAGCTACCCACTTTAGCATTCTGGCCTGGAGAATTTCATTGACAGAGGAGCCTGGCATGCTACAGTCCATGGGGTCGCAAAGAGTTGGACACTACTGAGAAACTTTCACTCCTCAACTTACTCTCAGTTTATTTCTTCTCAGGTCAACAAGATACAGTCTCAACTTCTGATACAACATGGATGCCCACCCCTGACCCCTCTGATGACTTCCTCACAGTGTCCTCCTTGGACAGACATCAGCAGCCCTTACCGGCCCCCCTTCTTGACTGCAAGCAACTGATGGACGCCCAAGGCCCCTCGCCGCCCCAACTCAGCAGGAAGCAGCCAGAATGAATGATGCCCATCTCCCCAATGATTTGGGGTTCATACACTTGACGAAGAATGTTAGATAGGAAGTTAGACATGAGCAATGAGGGGATGCTTGGCTGAAAAGGATGCAAGCCACCTGTAAACTCTATCCCAGATACACCCAGGAGAGCTCATAGATATGCTACAAAATATCCACAGAGACTTTTCAACCACTGCACAGGGACCCTAGGCACACAGTGAATATAACATGACCACAGGGGCTTCCCCAAGTAACCTTAGCAGTTAGGAGCCCATTAAGGGCTCATGAATATTCAACATCTAATTATAGCAGATGGAATTATGCAAAGACATATGGGAAGACATAAACAACACAGCTTGCTGTCATATAACTTGTAACTGTCAATCAGCCATGAGCATATGCCCTTTTGCTTTCCCTTCCATTGACTGGTGATGAGTGCAAGCTCTACTTTGCAACAAGCATAACCAAAATTAGGAGACTGGAAGTGTAAAAGGGGGAAGCCAAAAGGGATCTATAGGAAGGAAGAGGAGGACTTCTTTGGGAGTGTCAGACTAATAAGAAGATCTGTCTTCTTGAGCTGAACTGAGCTCTATCTTATCTGTGGATCTAACTTATCTAACTTATCTGTGGATCTACATCTTATGGTCCATTGCTCCAAATTTTTGTTGTGATGAGACAAGAATTGAGGAAGAGAAATAAACCAATCTGGTATTTGGTGCCATGATACCAAAAAATTAAAATTTCATTTCATTATGAAATTAAACTGGTGCTTGTAACTAAATGTTCCTCTGAATTCTCTAAGTTGCTTCAGCAAACCTGAGGGGAAGGGGGTGGGAACCTTCAGTTTATAGCTAGTCAGTCAAAAGCATGAGTGATGATCTGGACTTGGAATTAACATCCACAGTGATGGCAGTCCTGTGGGACAGCCCCCCTAACCTGTAGGCTCTGATGCTCTCTCCAGGTGGATGGTGTCAGAAAGGAGTTAAATTTTAAGGACACTCAGTCAGAATCCTTAGGATTAATTACCTGATGGTGGTGGGGAAAACACATATGTTGGAATTCCTTACATCATTGATCCTTAGATGGAAGTAATTAATAAGGATGTATTTATTCATTTGATTTTTAATTTCTGACTAACAATTTTTATGGGGCATCTATCAGTTTCTCACATTATGAAGAATGCTGAGATTCAAAGAGGGAAAATCATTCTGAGCTTCTGCCTTCAAAGAGCTCATGTTCTCTTTTCAAAGAGCTCCTTTCATTTTGTACTATTTTGCTTGGTTAAACTGTGAAGGGTCTGCACCCACCTCCCCTGCCCTGCATACCAAAAGGCATTGCAAGTGATTGTTGCTAAGATGTGCAACTGCTCAGCTGAAGCACCTGAAGGTATCATAGCTTCCTGGGATCCTGGAAAATTTTATTTCCCACATCCTCAGGTGTCATTTTCATCATATTCAGGAACTGCTTCCCTTCATAGTTACCCTGAACATCGTCATAACCCAAACTATCCCACCATCAATAACCATTAGAGCCCCAAGTGACTATAACCTTCCTTCCCCCAGCTTCCTGGGCCCCTCGGTTCCCTGCAACCCTGTCAGGAGCTCTGCTCTCTCATCCTGGTGCCTTTTTCACCTTCTCAATAATGGCCCTTCAATTCCATGGTTCACCATCTCAACCACACCACAGCAATGCCCTCAACTCCTTTGCTTTTCATCTTCCTTCCTCACTAACAGACACAACTTTATCCTGAGTGAACCATGTGTCTCCTGTCTTGAAACCCACAGGACAGCAATTCTGAAGAAAATTACATAGTGGAGCTGACTGTTTTCACTATAAATTCAGAGTGACTAATGGGCCTACAATGCTGTTCACATGCTCTGCTCATTTTCTGTCTGTGATCCTCAGGTAATTGGTGGTAACAACAGTTTCCAGCTTTCTGCCTCCTTATGGCCCCACTCACTGACCTCTCGACTGCCCCCACCAGAGCTACCACTCAGTACAGAAACTAGAAGCCACTAGAAGTGAGGTCCTTCCTTTTTCCCTCACCAAACATTCAAACCTGCCATGTCCCTGCATTTCCCTCCCTCTCCCTCCATGAGAAGACAGCATCCCCTTCTCCAGGGCAAAGCATGATCCTCCACAGTGGTGGAGCTTGAGGCTTTCTGTCCTCTCAGGAAAACCAGTGTTGACTATCCTTTCTCTTTCAGAAGCCCTGTTCCCTTTAGCTGTTCCCTGTCTTAGCTCATCTTCAGTGCAAACATGTGTGAGCCCATGGAACCCCTGCATCCACCCACTGGCTGAAATGACTCTCCACACATGATCCATCTAAGAACTTAGAGCAAATCCCAGACGTCAGATCAATACATCCATAATATTTCAGTATTTATCTGTAAAGGATATAGATTTCTTAAAAATATTACCAAAATATTGTATTAACAAAAATTCCTGACTACCATCAAATTCCTAGTCAGTGTCCAGATTTCTCAACTGTTTCATAATTTCCCCCCAGAGTTGGTTAATTTGAATCAGACTCCAACACTTGGTTAACATGCTTGAATAATAGGCCCCCATGTAGTCCATACCCTGACCCCTGGCACCTGAGAGTGTTATCTTACATGCAAAAGGGACGTGGCAGATGTGAATAAGTTAAGGCCTTGGAATGAAAGACATTATTCTGAGCTCTCCAGGTGGATGCAAGTAAACACAAAAGTCTTCATAAGAGGGAAGGGGGAGTGTCAGAGCCAGAGGAGGTGTGACGATGGAAGCAGAGACCTGAGAGCTGTGGAGCCCACGAGACGAGGAGTGAGGGACAGAGCCCTGCTGATTCACATGAGACTTCTGACATCCAGAGTTGTCAGAGAGTAAACTTGGGTTTCTTTAAGTCAATAAACTTGTGATAATTAATTACAGCAGCAATAGGAATCTAATGCAATGGCTAAATATCTGTAGCATTGCTCTG
The DNA here is from genome assembly GCA_006410615.1 of Neotragus moschatus. Lineage (NCBI taxonomy): Eukaryota > Metazoa > Chordata > Mammalia > Artiodactyla > Bovidae > Neotragus > Neotragus moschatus. The sequence goes on along the minus strand of SJYA01002606.1, from coordinate 247,728 downwards.
GCTCTTTCTGTTTAAGTTTTGTATTTCATTTGTTGAATAAACAGGGCCACTTGTCCTATAAGATTTCCCATCTGTTACATTTAGCTGACCACATTTGTGGATTGTGTTTAGCTTGCTATTCTACTTTTCCATTTCCTGTAAATTGTCAGTTTGATCTAGAAACCAAGGAAGATATAAGTGAAGATGAATGAGTGTCTCGTGATGTTTCCATAGCCTTTAAACAAATGATTTTACTAACATTGTTGTGAAGGAAGGAAAATGGTCATGCTTCCATTGTGGTTGTTGTTCAGTCGCTCAGTCATGTCCTATTCTCCGTCACTCCATGGGCTGCAGCATGTCAGGCTTCCCCGATCTTCATAATCTCTGAAGTTGGTCAAACTCATGTCCACTGAGTCAGTGATGAACTCTAATCATCTGATCCTCTGTTGCCCCCTTCTCCTCCTCCTCCTCTTTCTTTATCAATGCCAGGATCTTTTTCAATAAATCAGCTCTTCGTATCAGATGGCCAAAGTATTGGAGATTCAACTTCAATCTCACTCCTTCCAGTGAATTTTCAGGGTTGATTTCCTTTAGGAATGACTGGTTTGATCTCTTTGATGTCCAAAGGACTCAAGAGTCTTCTTCAGCACCACAGTTTGAAAGCATCAATTCTTTGGTGCTGTCTTTTCATGGTTGGTCCACCTCTCACATTCATACATGACTACTGGATAAACCATAGCTTTGACTAGACAGACCTTTGTTGACAAAGTGATGCCTCTGCTTTCTAATATGCTGCCTAGGTTGGTCATAGCTTTTCTTTCAAGGATCAAGTATCTTTTAATTTCATGGCTGCAGTCACCATACACAGTGTTTTTGGAGCCTAAGAAAATAAATACTGGCACTGTTTCCATTTTTTTCCCATCTATTTGCTATGAAATGATGAGACAATGATCTTAGTTTTTTGAATGTTGAGTTTTAAGCCAGCTTTTTCACTCTCCACTTTTACCTTTATCAAGAGACTCTTCAATTCCTCTTTGCTTTCTGCCATTAGGATAGTGTCATCTGAATATCTGAGGTTATTGATATTTTCCCCTGCAGCCTTGTTTCCAGCTTGTGATTCATCTAGCCTGGCATTTTGCATGATGTACTCAGCATAAAATCCCAGATAATTCAGGAGAGCTTGGTTTGATTCTTGGGTCGAGAAGGTGCCCTAGAGAAGGAATAGGCTACCAACTCCATTATTCATGGGCTTACCTGGTGTAAAGAATCTGCCTGCAATGCTGGAGACCTGGGTTGAATCCCTGGGTTAGGAAGATACCCTGGAGCATGGCATGGCAACCCACTCCAGTATTCTTGCCTGGAGAATCCCCATGGACAGAGGAGGCCTGGTGGGCTACAGTCCATGGGGTCACAAAGAGTCAGACATGACTAAGGGGCTAAATACACACACACACACACACACACACACACACACACACTGCATACAAGTTAAATGAGTAGGGTGACAATATACAGCCTTGATGTACTCCTTTTCCAATTTTGATCCACTCCATTGTTACCTGTCCAGTTCTAACTGTTACTTCTTGACATGCATACAAGTTTCTCAGGAGGCAGGCAAGGTGGTCTGGTATTCCCATCCCTTTCAGAATTTTCCAGTTTGCTTTGATCCATACAAAGGCTTTAGCACAGCCAATAAAGCAGAAATAGATGTTTTTCTGGAATTCTCTTGCTTTTTCTATGATTCAGCGGATGTTGGCAATTTGATCTGTGGTTCCTCTGCCTTTTCTAAATCCAGCTTGAACATCTGGAAGTTCTCAGTTCACGTACTGTTGAAACCTAGCTTTAAGGATTTGGAGCATGACCTTGCTAGCATGCGAAATGAGTACAACTGTGTGGTAGTTTGAACATTCTTTGGCATTGCCTTTCTTTGGAATTTGAATGAAAACTAACCTTTTCCAGTCTTGTGGCCACTGTTGAGTTTTCCAAATTTGCTGGCCTGTTGAGTACAGCACTTTCACAGCATCATCTTTGAGGATTTGAAATAGCACAGCTGGAATCCCATCACTTCCACTTTGTTCATAGTAATTCTTCCTAAGTCCCATTTGACTTCACACTCCAGGATGTCTGGCTCTAGGTGACTGATCACACAATTGCTGTTTTTTGAGTTATTAGGATCTTTTAAATACAGTTCTTCTGTGTATTCTTGCCACCTCTTCTTAATATCTTCTGCTTCTGTTAGATTCTTACTGTTTCTGTCCTTTATTGTGCCCAACTTTGCAGGAAATGTCTTCAAATTTTCTTGAAGAGATCTCTAGTCTTTCCCATTCAATTATTTCTCTCTATTTCTTTGCATTGTCCACTTAAGAAGGCTTTCTTATCTCTCCTTGATATTTTTTGGAACTTTGCATTCAGATGGTTATATCTTTCCTTTTCTCCTTTGTCTTTCTCTTCTCTTCTTTTCACAGCTATTTGTAAGGCTTCCTCAGACAACCATTATGCCTTGCTGCATTTATTTTTCTTGTGTATGGTTTTGGTCACTGCCTCCTGTATAATGTTACAAACCTCTGTTCATAGTTCTTCAGGCACACTTTCTGTCAGATCTAATCTTCTGAATCTATTTGTCACCTATGATTACTATATAATCTTAAGGGATTTGATGTAAGTCATACCTAAATAGCCTAGTGGTTTTTCCTGCTCTTGTAACTTCTACAATTATTGGTTAGATTTATTCCATAAAGAGAACCTTTCCTAATCAAATGTTTATGTACTCTGATGTACAGTTTGAAAAGGTAGAGTGAATATTTGTTTTTTAAATCACTTTTCAGAAGAATGAAATAAGTTCCTATATCCATCAAAGGTAAATGCTGTTGTTGTTGTTGTTTAGTTGCTAAGTCATGTGCAACTCTTTGTAACCTCATGGTCTCTATCCCACCAGGCTCCTCTGTCCACAGGATTTCCCAAGCAAGAATGTTGGAGTGGGTTTCCATTTTGTTCTCCAGGGGATATTCCCAACCTGGGATAGGGCTCAGTGTTCTGCATTGGCAGGTGGATTCTTTTCTGCTGAGTCATTATGTCAAGGTGATTAGTGAAGTGTTATTTTTAAAGCTTTATAATAATTCCATGAACGTTAACATATTTGATATATTTCAATTCACTGCAACTGGTATTCTTTTGGCTCTTAATTGCATTTTCTGGCTGGTGGATGATGCCAAGTGTGACTGTTGACAGGTGCGTTTGGTTCTCTTTCTCAGCCTCCAATAACTCAGCTCCTCTCTGGATCTCAGAGTGATGACCCAAGTGCAGACTTTTGAGACTGTCATTTTTATATGGGGTCGCATGCTAACCTCCCTCTCTTTGAGTGGGTTAGAATCATAAGTAATGTCTGCATGTGGTGTGAAAAGCCCAGGATCATGTCCCTGGGCTGGGCCTTTATCTGGTTAAAATCCCTGGGATGCCAGAGCCAGATTGCATTGACTCAGAGAGGTGATTACATTATTCCAAACCAAGACACAGATTGTGGACTGGAAGGACATGCACTCATCTTCTCCTGTGAGAACTCCAAAATTGCAACTTGCTGCTGAAAAACCATCGACAGGAGAGTGTTGGATCCCACCAAAAAAAGACCCCACATCCAAAGACAAAGGAAACTCCCCAGGAAGATTGTAGGAGAGGCAAAAGCACATTTATAATCAAACTGCATACCTAGCAGAGATGTTCAAACAACTCAAACAAGACTATGTGTGCACTAAGACCCAGAGACTCCACAAAGACTGAGCCAGACTTGCTTTTGAGTGTTTGAATGTCTCTTGTGGAGGCAGAGGTCAGCAGTGGCATGCCGCAGGGACAGGGGCCCTGACTGCAGCAGACCTGGGTCACACAGCTTGTGGCAGAAGCCCTCTTGGAGGAGGTCGCCATTAGCCCCAGCATAGAGCCGCCGAGCAGACGACACATAAACTGCAGAACAACTATACCAAAGAAATTCTTGCACTGTTAAGAAAATTCTAGGACCCACAACAGATTTCTCAACCTGGGGAACTGGCAAAGGGACTGAGAAATCCCAGGGAACTTGTCTTTGAAGGCCAGTGGGATTTGATTACAGAACTTACACAGGATGATGGAAACAGACCTTTGGAGGGCACAAATAAAACCTTGTGCACAGCAAGAGCCAGGAGAAAGGAACAGTGTCCCCACAAGAGACAGATAAGACTTGCCTGTGAGTGTCCAAGAGTCTCCAGGGGAGGCATGGGTGGACAGTGGCCTGCTACAGTGTCAAGGGCACTGAATTCAACCATGCCTGCACAAGTCCTTTTGAAGGAAGACAACATTATCTTCATCACTCCTACTAGAGTTTGGCCTCAGGTCAAACAACAGGGAGGGAATAGAGCCCCACCCATCAACAGAAAATTGGATTAAAGATTTACTGACCAAGTCAAGAAGTATGACAAAACTGTATATTGTCACCTTGCTTATTTAACTTATAGGGAGAGTACATCATGCAAAATGCCAGGAAGGATGAAGCACGAGCTGGAATCAAGATTGCTGGGAGAAATATCAATAATCTCAGATATACAGATGACACCACTCATATGGAAGAAAGTGAAGAACTAAAGAGCTTCTTGATAAAAGTGAAAGAGAAGAGTGAAAAAGTTGCCTTAAAACTCAACATTCAAAAAACTAAGATCATGGCATTTGGTTCCATCACTTCATGGAAAATAGATGGGAAAACAGTGGAAACAGTGACAGACTTTATTTTGGAGGGCCCCCAAATCACTGCAGATGGTGAGTACAGCCATGAAATTAAAAGACACTTGCTCCTTGGAAGAAAAGCTATGACCAACCTAGACAGCATATTAAAAAGCAGAGAATAATTTTACCAACAAAGGTCTACCTAGTCAAAATTATGGATTTTTTGTGTATGGATGTGAGAGTTGAACTATAAAGTAAACCTGAAAAAAAAAAAAAAAAAGAAAACCTGAGTGCTGAAGAGTTGATGTTTTTGAACTGTGGTGTTGGGGAAGAGGACTCTTGAGAGTCCCTTGCGCTGCAAGGAGATCAAACCAGCCAATCCTAAAGGACGTCAGTCCTGAATATTCATTGGAAGGACTGATGCTTAAGGTGAACCTACAATACTTTGGCCACATAAGCTGAAGAATTGACTCAATGGAAAAGATCCTGATGCTGAGAAAGACTGAAGGCAGGAGGAGAAGGAGACAACAGAGGATGAGATGATTGGATAGCATCACCAACTCAATGGACATGAGTTTGAGAAAGCTCTGGGAGTTGGTGACGGACAGGGAAGCCTGGCGTGCTGCAGTCCATGGGGTTTCAAAGAGTCGGACACGACTGAGCGACTTAACTGACTGAACTGAGCATGGCCTCACACATCAGAACAAGACCCAATTACGTCCAGTCTCTCCCATCAGAAAACTTTCATAAACCTCTTATCTTTGTCCATCAAAAGGGGGTCAGAATGAAAACCACAGTTGCAGAAACCTAACCAAACTGATCACATGGATCACAGCCTTGTCTAACCCAATGAAATTATGAGCCATGCCCTGTAGGGCCACACAAGATGGACAGGTCACAGTGGAGTGTTCTGACAAAATGTCATCCACTGTAGAATGGAATGGCAAACCAATTCAGTATTCTTGCCTTGAGAACCCCATGAACAGTATGAAAAGGCAAAAAAACAGGACACAGAAAGGTGAACTCTCCAGATTGGTAGGTGACCAATATGCTATTCAAAGAGAGTGGAAAAATAACTCCAGAAAGAATGAAGAGATGGAGCCTAAGCAAAAACAATATCCAGTTCTGAATGTGACTGGTGATGGAAGTAAAGTCCCATGCTGTAAGAGCAATATTGCATAGGAACCTGGAATGTTAGGTCCCTGAACCAAGGTAAATTGAAAGTGGTCAAACAGGAGATGGTGAGTGAACATTGACATTACAGGAATCGATGAACTAAAATGGACTGCAATAGGTAAATTTAATTCAGATGACCAATATATCTACTACTGTGAGCAAAAATCTCTTAGAAGAAATGGAGTAACCCTCATAGTCAACAAAAGACTCCAAAATGCAGCACTTGGGTGCAATCTCAAAAATGACAGAATGAACTCAGTTCGTTTTGAAGACAAACCATTCAGTATCACAGTAATCCAAGTCTATGCTCCAACAACTAATGCTGAATAAGCTGACGCTGAATGGTTTTATGAAGACCTACAAGATCTTCTAGAAACAGTAAGAAGTCAAGAGACACCTAAATTAACAGGTAAGTATGGCCTTGGAGTACAAAATGAAGCAGGGCAGAGACTAACAGAGTTTTGCCAAGAGGACATACTGGTTGTGGAAAACACCCTCTTCTAACAACACAAGAGACAACTCTATACATGGAAATGATCAAATGGTCAATACTGAAATTAGATTGATTATATTATTTGCAGCCAAAGTGGAGAAGCCCTATACAGTCAGCAAAAACAAGACCAGGAGATAACTGGGGCTCAGAATATGACCTCCTTATTGTAAAATTCAGACTTAAATTGAAGAAAATAGGGGAAACCATTAGATCTTTCAGGTATGACCTAAATCAAATCCCTCACAGTTGTATAGTGGAAGTGATAAGTAGATTCAAGGTATTCGATTTGATAGATAGAATTCCTGAAGAACTATGGATGGAGGTGCATGACATTGTACAGAAAGCAGTGATCAAGATCATCCCCCCAAAAAAGAAATGAAAAAACACAAAATGGTTGTCTGACAAGACCTTTCAAATAGCCGAGAAAAGAAGGGACGTGAAACGCAAAGGAAGAAAGGAAAGATAAATCCATCTGAATGCAGAGTTCCAAATAATAACAAGGAGAGATAAGAAAGCCTTCCTACATGACCAATGCAAAGAAATAGAAGAAAACAATAAAATGGGAAAGACTAGAGTTCTCTTCATGAAAATCTGAGATACCAAGGGAACATTTCATGCAAAGATGGGCTCAATAAAGGGCAGAAATGGTATGGACCCAACAGAAGCAGAAGATATTAAGAAGAGGTGGCACAAAAACATAGAAGAACTATTTAAAAAAAAAAAAAACTTCATGACCCAGATAACCATGATGGTGTGATCACTCACCTAGAACCAGACATTCTGGAGTGCAAAGTCAGGTGGGCCTTAGGATGTATCACTATGAACAAAGCTAGTGGAGGTGATGGAATTTCAGTTGAGCTATTTCAAATCCTAAAAGATGATACTGTGAAAGTGCTGAACTCAATATGCCAGCAAATTTGGAAAACTCAGCAGTGGCCACAGGACTGGAAAAGGTCAGTGTTCATTACAATCCCAGAGAAAGGCAATGACAAACAATGTTCAAACTACCACACAACTGCACTCATCTCACACGCTAGAAAAGTAATGTAATAATTTTTCCAAGTGAGACGTCAACAGTACATAAACTGAGAACTTCCAGATGTTCAAGCTGGATTTAGAAAAGTCAGAAGAACAAAAGATCAATTGCCAACATCTGCTGGATCATAAAGAGAGTTCTAGAAAGAAAAATCTACTTATGTTTTACTGACTACACCAAAGCCTTTGACTACGTAAATCAAAACTGTGGAAAATTCTTCAAGAGATGGCCATAGAAGGCCACCTTACTTGCCTCCTGAGAAATCTGTATGTAGGTCAAGAAGTAATAGTTACAACCGGACATGGAGCAACAGACTGGTTCCAAATTGGGAAAGAATTACATCAAGCCTGTATATTTTCACCCTATGTATTCAAATTCTATGCAGGATACATCATGCCCAATGCTGGCCTGGATGAAACAGAAGCTGGAATCAAGATTGCAAGGAGAAATATCAATAACTTCATGTATGCATATGACACCACCCTAGTGGCAGAAAGTGAAGAGGAACTGAAGAGCCTCTTGAAAAAAGTGAAAGAGGAGAGTGGAAAAGTTGGATTAAAACTCAGCATTCAAAAAACTAAGGTCATGGCATCTGGTCCCATCATTTTATGGCAAAATGATGGGGAAACAATGAAAAGAGTATCAGACATTATTTTTCTTGGGCTCCAAATTCACTGCAGTTGGTGACTGCAGCTATGAAATAAAAAGAAGCTTGTTCCTTGGAAGAAAAGCTATGTATGACCAACTAAACAGCATATTAAAAAGCAGAGAATATGTATGACTATATGTTGATAAAATTGTAAAGGGGTGCACTACAGCTTCAAAATATAGAACTCTAAATTCTACATGGTGGTAGATTGAATCACACCTCTTTCAGAAAGGGACAGATCAAACAGACTGAATAACTAAACATAGAGAGGCTATGTTTACACATATTACCATGGTTACATTCATTTATGAAAGAATGTACTTTACTTTCAAACAAATGTATAATTTTCAACATAAATTAATCATATCCTGAACCACAAAGGCAATAGCCACACATTTCAAGTCTGTATAATTTAAACCACATTCATTTTCACTAACAAAAAAAATTAAGAAAACAATTTTAAAAGTCAAACATTTATATAGGTTTAAGTTAGAAATCAAATAGAAGTAGAAACTACAAACCATTTTTAACTGAATAATACATGGAATGGGGAAAGAAAGAGGAACATTCAGAAAAACAGATATTCTCAAAAGCACTGATTAGATTCAAAAATAGATTAGAATAAATTAAATGAAACTTTCTACCCAAGAACCTAAAGGAAATTAACCCTGAATACTCATTGGAGAAACGGATGATGAAGCTGAAGCTCCGTGGCTCATTTTGGCCACTTGATGCAAAGAGCTGGCTCATTGGAAAAGACTCTGATGCTGGGAAAGATTGAGGGCAGGAGAAAAAGGAGAGGACAGAGAATGAAACAGTCGGATGGCAACATTAACTAAATTAACATGAGTTTGAACAAACCCCAAGTGATAGAGGTCAAGGAAGCCTAGCATGTTGCAGCCGATGGGGTAGCAGAGACTCAAACACAACTGAGTGAGTGAACAACAATGCAAGAAGTTGAACTATTTCAAATCCTGGAAGATGATGCTGTGAAAGTGCTGCACTCAATATGCCAGCAAATTTGGAAAACTCAGCAGTGGCCACAGGACTGGAAAAGGTCAGTTTGCATTCCAATGCCAACAGAAGGCAATGCAAAAGAATGCTCAAACTACTGCTCAGTTGCACTCATCTAACATGCTAGTAAAGTAATCCTCAAAATTCTCCAAGCCAGGCTTCAGCAATATGTGAACCATGAACTTCCAGGTGTTCAAGTGGGTTTTATAAAAGGCAGAGGAACCAGAGATCAAATTTCCAATGTCTGCTGGATCATCAAAAAAGGAAGAGAGTCCCAGAAAAACATCTATTTCTGCTTTACTGAAAGCCTTTGACTGTGTGGATCACAACAAATTGTGGAAAATTCTGAAAGAGATGGGAATACCAGACCATATTACCTGCCTCCCGAGAAACCTGTATACAGGACAACAAACAACAGTTGGAGCTGACCATGGAACAATGGACTGGTCAAAAATTGGGAAGGAATTATGTCAAGGCTGTATATTGCTACCCTCCTTATTTAATTTATATGTGAAGTACATCATGTGAAATGCTGGGCTGGAGGAATCACAAGCTGAAATCAAGATTGCCTGGAGAAATATCAACAAGCTTAGTTATGCAGATGATACTACTTTAATGGGAGAAGGTGAAGAGGAACTAAAGAGCCTCTTGATGAAGGTGAAAGAGGAAAATGAAAAAGCTGGCTTAAAACTCAAAGTTCAAAAAATGTAGATCATGGCATCCAGTCCTATCACTTCATGGCAAATAGATGGGGAAAATGTGGAAAGAGTGTCAGATTTCATTTTGGCGGTGCTCCAAAGTCATTGCAGATGGTGACTGCAGCCATGAAATCAAAAGACACTTGCTCCTTGGAAGAAAAGCTATGACCAATCTAGGCAGTGTATTAAAAAGCAGAGACATCACTTTGCCAACAAAGGTCCATATAGTCAAAGCTATGGTTTATCCAGTAGTCATGTATGGATGTGGCAGTTGGATCATAAAGAAGGCTGAGTGCCAAAAAATTGATGCTTTTGAACTATGGTGCTGGAGAAGACTCTAGAGAGTCCCTTGAACTTCAAGGAGATCAAATCAGTCAATTTTAAAGGATATCAACTCTGAATATTCATTGGAAAGACTGATACTGAAGCTAAAGCACCAACATTTTGGCCACCTGATAAGACAATCCAACTCACTGGAAAAGACCCTGATGCTGGGAAAGATTGAGGGCAAGAGGAGAAGGGGGCAACAGAAGACGAGTTGATTGTATAGCATCACAGACTCAGTAGATATGAGTTTGAGCATACTCCGGGAGATAGTGAAAGACAGGGAAGCTTGACATGCTGCATTTCGTGGGGTGGCAAAGAGTCAGACATGACTTAGTAACTGAACAAAAATGTGTGTGTGTGTATCTGAATCATTTTTCTGTACACGTGAAAGTAACACAACAGTATAAATCAACTGTTGTTTAATCATTAATTTCTGTTGACTCTTTTGCAACCCCATGGACTGTATCCCACCAGGCTCCATGGAATTTCTCAGGCAAGAATACTAGAGTGAGTTACCATTTTCCATCTCCAGGGGATCTTCCCAACGCAGGGCTTGTACTCAGATCTCTTGTATTGGCAAGCAGATTCTACCACTGAGTCACCTGGGAAGCCCAAAAGCTTACTTAAATAAATTTTTTTAATTAAAAAGTTTTTAACAGAAAAGAAACTTTCTTGAACAATATAGAGTTTGAACTACAAGGTTGACAAATTGAACCTTGCTCTTGAACATTTCAAAATATTACACTAACATGTTTCTTTTAGTGAACTAATTGTTAAAGACCCTGAATCACGTCAAGGTTTTCTTCTATTTTTGAAACTGAAGTCTTTTCTTATTATCTTGTAGTTGTATTCACAAAGACTATTATGTAAATATACGTTTCAGTGTCTACAGAGAGAAATGTAGTTTGATAAGTTTTTAAGACAATTTTGAGTGTTCATCCAAAGTAAATATTCCTAGAGTATGCACATAACAACTGAAGGATTTTTATCAGTTAATCTATAAAGTTTCTCAAGAAAGGAAGGGAAGAGTGGGACAAAAAGATATGAAGAAGCAATCTTTAGACAAATGGCTAATCATTTTCTGTAAGGAGAGAGAAGAAAATTTAGAAATATCTTTTAAAAGATTTTGACATATACACACACAAAAGAGAGTGTCATGCAGCTAATTTTGACATAATATGGGTTTTTGAGAATTTTATCAAGTCATCTGATCAAAATCCTACATTCAATCCTCAAAGATGTAAATGAAGGGGGGATCCTCCCACTTAAATAAGATAGACTCTCTTTCAGACAAATAAGGCAATTCCCTTACAAGCAAGGCCTTTTAAATTCTTGGTTTCTAAAGTCTCCAGAAAATCTTCAGCCAAATGTTGAAGTCCATGCAATGGGATAATGTGCCAGCCAATTTTTATTTATGACCATATCTGTAATTTTTTACTTCAGATTATCAAGAAAAGGTTGGAAGTCCTTTGAAAATGTAAACAGCAGCTAATCCTGAACACTATTTAAAGATGATGCTTAGGAGGCAGTCCTAAGATGGCAGAGGAATAGGACGGGGAGACCACTTTTTCCCCCACAAATTCATCAAAAGAACATTTAAACGCTGCGTAAATTCCACAAAACAACTTCTGAATGCCAGCAGAGAACATCAGGCACCCAGAAAAGCAGCCCAGTGTCTTCGAAAGGAGGTAGGAAAAAATATAAAAGAGAAAAAGAGGTAGGGACGGAGCTCCATCCAGGGAAGGGAGTCTTAAAAAGAGAGAAGTTTCCAAACACCAGGAAATACTCTCACTGCCGAGTCTGTGGTGAGTCTTGGAAGTACAGAGGGCAACATAACAGGGAGGAAAAATAAATAAATAATTTAAATCCACAGATTACTAGCCCAGCAGTAACTCCCCAAGCGGAGAAGCAGTGCAGACGCCTGCACCCGCCACTAGCAAGTAGGGGCTGGGCAGGGAGGCACAGCTGCACTGCTGAGAGTAAGGATTAGACCTGAATGCCCCAAGGGTAATCAGAGCGAACTAACTTGGGCTAGCAAACCACACTGTGGGATAGCTACCACGTGAAAAGCCCTAAGACACCGCCAGGACTGCACACAGAACAAAGGACTGAACAGAATTAGCCGGCTGCAGACCACCCCCTCTGGTGACAGGCAGCCAGAGCCGGAAGGGGTCAATCGCAGTCCCAGAGAGACATTATCTACCAAACTGCTGCTGTTGCTGCTGCTAAGTCGCTTCAGTCGTGTCCGACTCTGTGTGACCCCATAGACGGCAGCCCACCAGGCTCCCCCGTCCCTGGGATTCTCCAGGCAAGAACACTGGAGTGGGTTGCCATTTCCTTCTCCAATGCATGAAAGTGAAAAGTGAAAATGAAGTCGCTCAGTCATGTACGACCTTCAGTGACCCCATGGAGTGCAGCCTACCAGGCTCTTCCATCCATGGGATTTTCCAGGCAAGATTACTGGAGTGAGGTACCATTACCAAACTGCAAGCAGGGTTATTTGCTAAGACTTCTTGGGGTTCTGGACAGTCATCATCCTCCTGAGAAGCTGCACCAGTTGTACACCCAGAAAACCGAGCAGCAAGGATGGGAGAGGCGATAAATCACAGAGACCTCGCTCACCAAACACCTCATCACCTGAGCTGCTCAGACCTGGGAAGGGCACAAAACGCAGGCCCAACGGAGTCTGCACCTCTGAGGACTACCCAAGTGCCTGAACCTGAGCAGCTTAGACCTGGGAGATGCGTGCAGCCCAGGGCCAGCCTGGGATGGTTCCTGGTGAAGCAACCTAGAGCCTGAGCTGTGTGGGCAGGGAGGGCACATGCACCGTGAGCAAGGGCAGGCCCAATGTGGCTGAGACACTGTGAGCACATGCCAGTGTTATTTGTTTGCAGCGTCCCTCCCTCCCCACAGAGCGACTGACCAAGTGAGCCTTAAAAAAGTGTCCCCTCCCCCCATCCCCCATGTCAGGGCAGAAATCAGACACTGAAGAGACCAGCAAACAGAAGAAGCTAAAACAGAGGGATCCGCCTTGGAAGTGACAGGTGCAATAGATTAAAATCTTGTCATTAGTACCAACTACATAGGAAGGGGCATGTAGATCTTGAGAAATACGAGCCAGACCAAGGAACTATCGGAAAATGAACTGACCCTACACTGCCCACAACAACACCAGAGAAAGTCCTAGATATATTTTTACTATTTTTACAATCATTCATTTTTTTTCTTTTTTAACTTTTAAAAAAATTTTAAGTCCTCTATTAATCCTTTAATTTTCATTTTTATAACCTACTATTATTTTTTGTAAATAGACCCTATTTATTAAAGCAAACTTCATATAAATATATTTTAATAATTTTTGTGACTTTTTTTTTCTTCTTCTTCTTTTCTTTAACATTGCATTTTTGAAAATCCAACCTCTACTCTAGATTTTTAATCTTTGCTTTTTGGTATTTGTTATCAATTTTGTACCTTTAAGAACCCAATCTTCAGTACCCATTTTTACTTGGGAGCAAGATTACTGGCTTGACAGCTCTCTTCTCCTTTGGACTCTCCTTTTTCTCCACCAAGTCGCCTCTGTCTCCTCCCTCCCCCTTCTCTTCTCTACCCAACTCTGTGAATCTCTGTGTGTACCAGACGGTGGAGAACACTTCAGTTCAGTTCAGTCGCTCAGTCGTGTGTGACTCTCTGTGACCCCATGAATTGCAGCATGCCAGGCCTCCATGTCCATCACCAACTCCCGGAGTTCACTCAGACCCATTCCCATCGAGTCAATGATGCCATCCAGCCATCTCATCCTCTGTCGTCCCCTTCTCCTCCTGCCCCCAATTANTTTACTTTCATCAAGAGGCTTTTTAGTTCCTCTTCACTTTCTGCCATAAGGGTGGTGTCATCTGCATATCTGAGGTTATTGATATTTCTCCTGGCAATCTTGATTCCAGCTTGTGTTTCTTCCAGTCCAATGTTTCTCATGATGTACTCTGCATATAAGTTAAATAAGCTGGATGGCAATATACAGCCTTGACGTACTCCTTTTCCTATTTGGAACCAGTCTGTTGTTCTCATTAGCTTCAGCTAAAGAGTAAGGCAAATTTTGGGCCCCAACTGCTTCCTTGGACCAATTGAAGAATGCAGACTATTGGACAGTTGGAATTTTGTTTCCTTTTAGTTCTAAAGCTCTGCTCAAATGAGCAATTTCTTTCATATTAGACATTCTGTAAAGTGGCCTATGTGGTTTCAAATTGCTTTGGTGAAATTATGCCAGTTAGAAAGATATGCACAAGAATGGACTCCTAATGTTAAGCGTAAGAAATGCAGGAGGTTAGCCTGAAGGAGGTGTGGTTTATACTGAAACAACCACATGAGAACTGACAAGTGTCTGTAAGGATGCTTCTTGTGCAGTTCTGTGCTCTGGAGTTTAACAAAGACCACTCATTACGGACTGGGGCGAAACAAAATATCTTGGTTTCAGGCAGACAAAATTAAATTGAAAAGGCAGACAGGCAGAGTATTAGACATGCAGATATTAGGACCTAAAAAGCAGTTTTGTCAAAGAACAATATAAGCCTGGTCTAATAAAATTCCAAGGGATTTGATTCCTAAGAAAACATAATAAACCCAATACCAAAAGACTTCAAGGAAAGAGAGAAGTTTAATTTAGCAGAGCTTACCTTCAGACCAGAGCAGGAGGCACCTGGTGCAGGTGGAGGAATAGGGCCTCAGGTGTGGGCACCATCATTAGGCCAAGCCTTCCTGGACAAGGTGGGAAGCTCCCTCAGCTTCTATTTCTGTGAGTGCCTTCCAACAAAGACCAACAGTGACATCCCTACACCTGGACAAGTTGGTTTGATGCTTCTTTGCAGTGAGAACAAGCACTATAGGGAATCGTGGCATCTCCATGAGAGGCTTCTGGAAAGAACCCATTGTACAATTTGGACCTGGCTGGGTGAGTTGAGAGAGGGTCAGAGGAAGCCAGAGTTTGCCCTGTTGTGATGCCAGAGAGCAGAGGCAATTCATCTTATCCAAGGGCAGGGACAGACCAGACAAGAAGAGGATAAATGTTGTAAATGATCGAGAAATTGAAGCCACTTGGCAATTCCCTGGTGGTCCCATGGTTAGGACTCTGCCCTCCCACTTCAGGAGGCATGAGTTCAAAACCTGGTTAGGAAACTAAGATCCCACCAGCTGCACAGGGCAGCCAAAAAAAAAAAAAAAAAGAGAGAGAGAGAGAGAGAAATGAAAGAAATTGACACCCTTCATTTCAGCCAAGAGAAGGGGTGTTCAGTATTTTGTATGTGGCACAGGAACTTTTCTGTCTGTGCTTACAAGTGGCCTGAAGTATGACCTTAGACCTTAAAGTGACCTCATCTGAGGCTGGTGCTATGTAAGACTGCTTAGATTCACCAAGAGAGTAACCTGCCAGCTGTCTGGACATCTGAGTCTATTTTTGACATTTCTTACAACTAAAGATTTGGGGAATAGATACAGGGTAGCAGTTAGCATTAATGGGCATCCTTGGTGTCTCAGTGGTAAAGAATCCACATCCACCTGCCGTGCAAGAGACATGGATTCAATCCCTGCTTTGAGAAGATCTCTTGGAGAAGAAAATGGCAACCCACACCAGTATTCCTGCATGGAAAATCCCATGGACAGAGGAGCCTGGCAGGCTACAGTCCATGGGGTCACAAAGAGTTGGCCATAACTTAGCGACTAAACAACAAATCATACTATAGGATGGGGAGGTGAGTTACAAGAATGTGTCCAAGCTAAGTGGTGGCAGGGTAGAGGGGATCATCCAGGGCAGCTGTGGGTGAGGGGGCCAAGAGGCAGGGCTTGGTTCCAGGGAAATGTTCTGATGAGCTGAGAACCAAGCTGAGTCCTGGCAGAGAAGCAGACAATCCTCAGGTAAGGTACACAAACGGGAGAAGACATTTGAGCAGAAAAATACCAGCGCACACAAAGGAAAGGAGTTCCTTTGCCACACATGTGTGGCATGAGGCCAATGTTAATGACCTTTCTGAATAGCTAATTTTATCTTGGTGGTGGTTTAGTCACTAAGTCATGTCCGACTTTTGCAACCTCATGGACTGTAGCCCGCCAGGCTCCTCTGTCCTTGGGATTCTCCAGGTGAGAGTACTGGAGTGGGTTGCCATTTACTTTTCCAGTTTGATCCTACATGATTAATAAACATGGAAAGGTTTTAAGTGGTGGATTAACATGATTATGTTAGATAAGAGGCAAATCCAAGGTACAGAGAAGTCAGCTAGACAGCTTTCTCAATAAATCTGGAGTAACCCAATGAAGCCTAGAACTACAGCTCTGCTGATGGAACTGAGGAGGAAAGTGACAGAGCCTTTTTTATTTACAGTTGGAGGTAAATGAGGCCTAAGCCTCAGGATCCTCCCTTTGCACTGGCCCCTTTCATGTTCCTGGGAGTGACCTGTGGAATGTCTTAGATAGTCACATATTTTTTTAAAGTTTGGAAAATAAGATATTTTACATGATCAGTTGAATGTTCCTTCCCCCTCAGGTTGGGAAGAAGTGGGTGCCTGTGAAAACTTAGGGTCTGGTTAAGGGGAGGATCACTCAGGATCATGTGGTTTATGATCATTTTCACATACAGGTGTTACTAGCCGTCCAGTGTAGGAATTACTTTCAGGAACATTTCTGTTGCTCACCGTGCTGATCAGCCAGCATTGTGACCTGAACAGCTAGAGCTTTTATCTTGAGAAATCATTTCCTACGGCTCGGCACGTCTGCAGTGGAAGGAAAATAGCTGTGACACAGACAGAGCCAGAAGCCGGTGTGTGGAAAATCCTTCCAATCACTAGACATGTAACAATCTAAATAGAAGATATGATTACCATAGGTCTCCTCTTAGGAATATACTTGCTATGTATACTTCAACACTATTCAAACACTCCCAAATATTTTTCTGGGTGGGAATAACAAGTAACAGAGACATGAAGAATTTCAGTGATTGTCAAGCACAAAGTCTTAGCCCATTCTATAGGCCATGAATGTACACCCATGTGTGAAGTTGTGTGGTTTTTTTGCATTCCAACACAATAGATCATATTGTGGGATATTTGATGAACCTTTGACACATCATATGAAACAGCATATAAATCATTTCAAAGCAATAATTCATTAAGACAAAGGTATACATTTCAAAAAGTACTGATAAACTCTTGAATTTTTTGATAATCCACTTAATGAAATAGAGCAAACCATATCAGTTCATTGGGAAAATAAATTCCTCACTGACTTGATGCAAAATACTGCTTTCAACAAAGACTACAGAGACAGAAAATCCTTCAAAAATGTTGCTGCAATGAAACATGATAATAAAACTGATCACTGGCCCAGGGAATAATTGAAATACCCTAAAATTCTATAATTCACACACAGGAGAACTGAAACTGCAATCTCCTTAATTTGACAGCAATGTCAAAAAGTTATATGACATTACCAGTAATGAGTTGAGAAACTAAATAAATTTTTCTAAACTATCAATAACAAAAAGAAAAACTTCATAAACCATACTGAAGACTCTAGTATCTACTTCCTCCAAAGAAAGCATTATAGTTGCTGTTAGATGAAGGAGTCAAAAAGGGCACAGTCAAAAATGTAGGGAAAAATAGTAATATGGGGAGACTTCCACAGTGGTCCAGTGGATGAGACACTCCGCTCCCAATGCAGGGGACCCAGGTTCAATTTCTATTCAAAGAACTTGATCTTACTCACCACAACTAAGAGTTCGCATGCCACAGCAAAGATCCAAGTTCCCACATGTTGCAACTAAGACCTGAAGCAGCCAAATAAATTAATTAATCAAAATAAATATTCAAATAATAAAACTTTTGAAAAATCTTTCTTTTAAAAAAGTAATGTGGGGCATTAGACAACTAATAAAAATATATTTCTAGATTTTTAAATATTTGCTGTATTTAAAATTTTTTAATGTGTGATTTATTGTGATTTCTTCTTACTCTAAATACATACTCAGTTTCATACAAATATTAGAGCCACAATTTTGTATTATTTTTCTTTAAATGAATGCCAGCTCTTGGCCAAGCTCTAAGCTCCACAAACTTAAACAGTCTTCTGCTTACCCTGCACTCTTCCAAGAGTTATCTTCCCACCAACTTCATTCCTTCAAAATCCAGACAGCATCACTATAATGTCACCTTTTTCCTACTGGTTCAGCAATCTCTGCAATTATTTACTAATTCTCCCAAATGTGACTGGGTTTTTAACATACTTTGAAGTGCAACTCATTTAAGAAGAGTCCACATTTTAGAGATGAACCCATAAATGCTCCTAACAATTCAGGAATTCTCATTGATTTAAATAAAGCTGAAGCTGTGAATCACATTTTAACTCTCTTCTTACAAACCCAGAGTAGATTTGTTAAACAAATAATCTATAACTGCTTCTTTCCACACCCCACAGCCCTTCTAGACTAAATATTACCTATTAGACTTTCATCTTTGTATTGTTACTTTTGTAAACAGCTCTTTTGCCCCTTTTCTGTTTGTTCATCTCTATTTTCCTTAAACTTTAATTATAAAAATGAGATCATCAAGTAACATTTAACCTACCTGCTGACTTCTGCGTTATTAAATATACACAGTGCCTTGCTGAACCTGTTGATTCCTTTCTGGGATTAAAAAGAGTCAAGAATGAAGAATTAAGTAGTTAACGAGTGACTGACTCTTACCCTCAGCTTCCGCCTTAGCAAATCAGCAGGTGGAACACAGGGGCAACACAGCATCCAAAGAAAGATCAGAAGTCAGCAGATCTGCAAGCAGTGGAAAAAGTGATGAAGAATCTGACCTTCTACCTTAATCACTAACTAAGATTGTTGACTCCTTTTCCCTTTAAAAATTGTTGCGGCTGAGCAGACTCTTTAGAGTTGGTCTCAGAACATGATTCCACCTTCTCCCCAGATTGCTGGCTTTTCTGAATAAATTGCCTTTCCTTTTTACTGACACTTGCCCGTCAATTCAGAGAAGGCAATGGCACCCCACTCCAGTACTCTTGCCTGGAAACTCCCATGGATGGAGGAGCCTGGTAGGCTGCAGTCCATGGGGTCGTGAAGAGTCCGACACAACTGAGCGACTTCACTTTCACTTTCATGCATTGGAGAAGGAAATGGCAACCCACTACGGTGTTCTTGCCTGGAGAGTCCCAGGGATGGGGAAGCCTAGTGGGCTGCCGTCTATGGGGTCGCACAGAATCGGACACGACTGAAGCAACTTAGCAGCAGCAGCAGCAGCCCCTCAATTAATGGCTTTTGTGTAGTGAATAGTCAAACCTGTGTTCCATAACACTTTAAGAAGCAAAGTATCTATATCCTAGAAACAAGTATAATTTTTTGTTCTCTTGCCATTGGAGAAACTCAGATTTTAACACCATGCTTTCTATTAAGCCTTTCCTGTTAATGTGGTAAGTGAATCTGAGTGCTTACAGTTAGAGGAAGAAGAATTGGCTTGAAAAAAAAAATGAAATTTCCATTGTACTAAGTCAGTGGACTACTGGTAATTTCATATGGCTAATCTGCAATTCATGGGGTCGCAAAGAGTTGGACATGACTGAGCGACTGAACTGAAATGAACTGAATCCAATGTAATAAGCAATTACCTTTTAAGTAGAAGTTTGGCTTAGAGAATAGCCAAAAATGCTCTTTGGAA
Organism: Neotragus moschatus; assembly: GCA_006410615.1. Lineage (NCBI taxonomy): Eukaryota > Metazoa > Chordata > Mammalia > Artiodactyla > Bovidae > Neotragus > Neotragus moschatus. Next base: position 227,975 of record SJYA01002606.1, on the reverse strand, counting down.
AAAAAAAAAAACTCTAGTTTTTTGTTTTGTTTTGTGTATCTGTTAGAGCAAGAGTGAGTGTGGTCACCAGCTCCCTTACCAACTGGACACATTTTTTAAAACTCAAGTTGAGACATTTCAACTTGCCAAAAAATTATTTCCATCATCTTACTTACTATCATTGAAAATAAATCAATAAAAAATGGTGTATATCTATTTTGTACTTGGTATAGACGAGGCAGAATAACAGTTCAATCACAGTCTTACTCCAATATGCTTGTATTTCTATTGAAAGTTTTTAGCATATACTTATGAAAAGATGATGAAATTGTAAGACCTTAAACAGCTGTCAAATAAATAATGAAGAAAAGAGCACTGCCTCATTTCAGCAAAAGAGAGATCAGAAGGGAAAGAGCACACATCCAAATGCAGAAAGAATGCATGAAATCTAAGCAACAAGGCAACTATGGGCTGTGTACACACCAGTATTCTTGCCTGGAGAATCCCATGGACAGAGGAGCCTGGTGTCACACTCCAGCAATCACTGTAGCTTCCTTCCAGAGGTCTGAGCAGCCAGTGTAAGTAATGGTGAAATGCAGGGAGCTTCCTAGGTCNCCTGGAGAGTCCCAGGGATGGGGAAGCCTAGTGGGCTGCCGTCTATGGGGTCGCACAGAATCGGACACGACTGAAGCAACTTAGCAGCAGCAGCAGCAGCCCCTCAATTAATGGCTTTTGTGTAGTGAATAGTCAAACCTGTGTTCCATAACACTTTAAGAAGCAAAGTATCTATATCCTAGAAACAAGTATAATTTTTTGTTCTCTTGCCATTGGAGAAACTCAGATTTTAACACCATGCTTTCTATTAAGCCTTTCCTGTTAATGTGGTAAGTGAATCTGAGTGCTTACAGTTAGAGGAAGAAGAATTGGCTTGAAAAAAAAAATGAAATTTCCATTGTACTAAGTCAGTGGACTACTGGTAATTTCATATGGCTAATCTGCAATTCATGGGGTCGCAAAGAGTTGGACATGACTGAGCGACTGAACTGAAATGAACTGAATCCAATGTAATAAGCAATTACCTTTTAAGTAGAAGTTTGGCTTAGAGAATAGCCAAAAATGCTCTTTGGAAAAAAAAAAAAACTCTAGTTTTTTGTTTTGTTTTGTGTATCTGTTAGAGCAAGAGTGAGTGTGGTCACCAGCTCCCTTACCAACTGGACACATTTTTTAAAACTCAAGTTGAGACATTTCAACTTGCCAAAAAATTATTTCCATCATCTTACTTACTATCATTGAAAATAAATCAATAAAAAATGGTGTATATCTATTTTGTACTTGGTATAGACGAGGCAGAATAACAGTTCAATCACAGTCTTACTCCAATATGCTTGTATTTCTATTGAAAGTTTTTAGCATATACTTATGAAAAGATGATGAAATTGTAAGACCTTAAACAGCTGTCAAATAAATAATGAAGAAAAGAGCACTGCCTCATTTCAGCAAAAGAGAGATCAGAAGGGAAAGAGCACACATCCAAATGCAGAAAGAATGCATGAAATCTAAGCAACAAGGCAACTATGGGCTGTGTACACACCAGTATTCTTGCCTGGAGAATCCCATGGACAGAGGAGCCTGGTGTCACACTCCAGCAATCACTGTAGCTTCCTTCCAGAGGTCTGAGCAGCCAGTGTAAGTAATGGTGAAATGCAGGGAGCTTCCTAGGTCTGAAGCAAACATCAGCTGGAGAATCATCCAGAAGATCCATCAATAATGAAGGTGTGGGTCCATCCTGTTCATTTTTGGGTACCTAGGTGAAGGTGGTCAGACCAACACCTTCCACCTCTAGGGGTGACAGTGACCACTGGCAACTAACCCTGGGCAAGCACTACCTTCATTCTGTGCTGGATGCTAAGAACTTGTCCTCACAATGACAGTTATATATTGTTACTGGTGGAATAAAGGGCGAGAACTTATATTCAAAGATTCAATAGGTTTTCCAAGAATTAACAGCTAGTCAGTTTTTGGAGTTAGGATTGATGCAAATGACATCTGACTTCCAAATGCAGGAGAAATTTATATGCACAAATGCACACACAATAAGCTGTTCATATTATTCTACATTAATCTTCAGGTTATCTAAGTTAATAAAAAGTTTATTATTGGTAAAGTTGTTACTGACCCAGGTTCTTGTACTCTTCAACCAATACAAATTGATAACAGGCCAGATGAGAAATTCAGGCCAGGCTTTAGTGAGACTTGTGCTGAAGTAAGTACCAGTTGGATTTTTGATCTTTTTGTATCTTATTGTTCATAATTTGCTCCAACTGTGCATGCAGTTATTTTTAGTCCCTCATAGTTTTATTTGTAATTTGTTGCTCAGGGAAATATTTATCTGGGTGTAAGCAAAGGGTCCCAGATCCCAGGTCCCACCTTATCTAAATATATTACCTCCCAATTCATTTAAAAACATTGGAATTTAGTAACTTTTTATTCAGAATGTATGTTGTCCTTGTAAGTTCCCATTTCTGTATGGAGAAATTGATTTTTTTATGGAGAAAATTCTAGATTTCATTCATTTCAGCATTTTCCAATATTATCCTTATCATGTAGTCAACCTATGATGATAGCCAAAAGAATTTCACTAAACCTATCAGTTGGATGATTTGGGGCAAATTATTTTAAGCTCCTGGATATTTTTGAGGTTGTGGCCTTGAATATCCCCAAGTTACCTTTCAGATCTAAAGGTTTATTAAGTCTAAATTGTTAAAATTCACCAAATATGCAATAAAAGGTAGGAATATGAGCTATTAACTACTAATTTTTTTTTTAAATTAAACTCAGTCCCCCCCTGCACTGGGACTATAGAGTCTTAGCCACTGGACCACCAGCAAAATCCCTGTTGTCCCTTCTTTACTAATCAGAGTGGTGGTGGGTGGGAGTCAGAAGATGTAGGGTTTATTTTTATTTTTTATTTTTTTTAATTTTTATTTTTTAGTTTGTTTTGCTTTACAATACTGTACTCATTTTGCCATACATTGACATAAATCAGCCATAAGTGTACATGAGTTCCCAATCCGGACCTTCCCTTCCCCCTCCCTCCCCACACCATCCCTCCGGATCATCCCCGCCCATCAGTCCCAAGCCTTCTGCATCGAACCTAGACCGGCAATCCATTTCCCGTATGATATCATACATGTTACAATGCCATATTCCCAAATCCTCCCACCCTCTCCCTCTCCCACAGAGTCCAAAAGGCTGTTCTACACATCTGTGTCTCTCTTGCTGTCTCGCATACAGGTTTAACATCACCATCTTTCTAAATTCCATATATATGTGTCAGTATACTGTATATAATTTTTTAAAAAATATTTCAATAAATATTGCCAAATGGAGGATATGAAACCCAACATACTCTGTAAAACAAGGCAAAATATTCAAGGCTTCCTGCTGTACTTGTTTTTACCAAAAACGAAACCAAAAAAGTCACTTAATCATCTACTAGAAAATTCTTTTCCATGGCTCTTGCCCCTATTTTAGGAAACTAAGGTATTATTTTGGGTAGTACTAACAATCTCCAAGTCACCATGACTTAGTGCAATAAAACTGTTTCTATAAGAATGCAATGTATATACTGCTGGTTGGCAAGGGATCACAACACAGTGAAAGCCAGGAGATACTCAGGCCATCCTGTGGCTCTGGCCTCAACTGCCATGCCTTGGAAGATTTTGTATTCACATGTGGATGAGTCGTGGGAAAGGGGAGCCTGGACAGCAGCCCTAGAGAGGGGCGATGGCCATTTCCATTGAGTTTGTGCCCTTGCTTCCTTTCTCTGGATATCTTCAGTTTGGTTCAGTCGCTCAGTCGTGTCTGACTCCTTGTGACCCCATGAACTGCAGCACACCAGGCTTCCCTGTCCATCACCCACTCCTGGACCTTCCTGAAATTCATACCCATTGAGCCAGTGATGCCATCCAACCATCTCATCCTGTCATCCCCTTCTTCTCTTCCCTTCGATCTTTCCTAGAATCAGGGTCTTTTACAATGAATCAGTTCTTCACATCAAGCGGCCAAAATATTGGAGCTTCAGCTTCAGCAGCAAGTCCTTCCAATGAATATTCAGGGCTGATTTCCTTTAGGATGGACTGGTTGGATCTCCTTGCAGTCCAAGGGACTCTCAAAAGTCTTTTCCAACACTACAGTTCAAAAGTATCAGTTTTTCGACATTCAGCTTTCTCCTCTTTCACTTTAATCAAGAGGTTCTTCAGTTCTTCTTGCTTTCTGCCATAAGCATGGTGTTATCTGCATATCTGAGGTTACTGATATTTCTCCCAGCAATCTTGATTCCAGCTTGTGCTTCATCCATCCCAGCCACATCAAGTGGCCAAAATATTGGAGCTTCAGCTTCAGCAGCAAGTCCTTCCAATGAATATTCAGGGCTGATTTCCTTTAGGATGGACTGGTTGGATCTCCTTGCAGTCCAAGAGACTCTCAAAAGTCTTTTCCAACACTACAGTTCAAAAGCATCAGTTTTTCGACATTCAGCTTTCTCCTCTTTCACTTTAATCAAGAGGTTCTTCAGTTCTTCTTGCTTTCTGCCATAAGCATGGTGTTATCTGCATATCTGAGGTTACTGATATTTCTCCCAGCAATCTTGATTCCAGCTTGTGCTTCATCCATCCCAGCCACATCAAGTGGCCAAAATATTGGAGCTTCAGCTTCAGCAGCAAGTCCTTCCAATGAATATTCAGGGCTGATTTCCTTTAGGATGGACTGGTTGGATCTCCTTGCAGTCCAAGAGACTCTCAAAAGTCTTTTCCAACACTACAGTTCAAAAGCATCAAATTTTCAACGTTCAGCTTTCTTTATAGTCCAACTCTCACATCCATACATGACTGCTGGAAAAATCATAGCTTTAACTAGACAGACCTTTGTTGGCAACAAGTAACATTTCTGCTTTTTAACATACTAAGTTTGTCATAGCTTTTCTTCCAAGGAGCAAGCATCTTTTAATTTCACGGCTGCAGTCACCATGTGCAGGGATTTTGGAGCCCAGGAAAATAAAGTCTGATACTTTATTCCATTGTTTTCCCATCTATTTGCCATAAAGTGATGGGACTGGATGCCATGATCTTCATTTATTGAATGTTAAGTTTTAAGACAGCTTTTCCACTCTCCTCTTTCACTTTAATCAAGAGGCTCTTTAGTTCTTCTTGCTTTCTGCCAGAAGCATGGTGTTATCTGCATATCTGAGGTTACTGATATTTCTCCCAGCAATCTTGATTCCACCTTCTCCTTCATCCAGCCCAGCATTTCTCATGATGTATTCTGCATTTAAGTTAAATAAGCAGGGTGACAATATACAGCCTTGAGATACTCCTTTCCCAGTTTGGAACCACTCTGTAGTTCCATGTCCAGTTCTAACTGTTGCTACTTGACCTGCATACAGATTCCTCAGGAGGTGGTAAGGTGGTCTGGTATTCCCATCTCTTGAAGAATTTTCCACAGTTTTTTGTGCAAAGGCTTTGGCACAGTCAGTAAAANTTGAGATACTCCTTTCCCAGTTTGGAACCACTCTGTAGTTCCATGTCCAGTTCTAACTGTTGCTACTTGACCTGCATACAGATTCCTCAGGAGGTGGTAAGGTGGTCTGGTATTCCCATCTCTTGAAGAATTTTCCACAGTTTTTTGTGCAAAGGCTTTGGCACAGTCAGTAAAACAGAAGTATCTTAGCATTGTTTTAACTTGTATTGCCATAGTTACATGTGAGAGTGAGATTTCCCCCAATTTATTGACTCCTCTCTCAATCCACTTTTCGTTCCTGTGGGGTTTGTTTTCCCCTGGGAGCTAAAGTGCAGATATAGTAAGAATAGTTACTTTTCCCTATGAAACATTTTCTTCTAGTCTGTAGCTCAACTGTAGACATTATGTACAGTCCTTTTCATTCCACAAATGTTTTCAAATATTAAGAATTTTAATTTTTAAAAAATCACACAGTCGAAATTCTTAGAGATTGAGAATCTCCACCCTTGCCTGATTTTTGCTTAGGGTGAACCTGGCCCTTTATCCTCCCTATGGTCTGCCTATTATTTTCAGAGCATCGTTTCTCCATATTCACTGCGAGACAAATCCAGAACAGTATTTGTTTTACGAAAGTTTTTTTTTTTTTAATAGAATTGCTTTGTCATAAGCATATTCAGGAAATCCTGACAATTTGCCTCCTTGATCAAGCTTTATCAATTTCCAAAATCTTTCTTTTTCTCACATACTTGCCAATATTTGACACTGCACACTTGCTTTTTGGCCTAATGCTAGCCTGGAGCCAGTAGGGTTGAGATTTTTTTTCAGATGCATTCTAGTCTTGGGGTTCCTCNCTCCTTGATCAAGCTTTATCAATTTCCAAAATCTTTCTTTTTCTCACATACTTGCCAATATTTGACACTGCACACTTGCTTTTTGGCCTAATGCTAGCCTGGAGCCAGTAGGGTTGAGATTTTTTTTCAGATGCATTCTAGTCTTGGGGTTCCTCTCCAAGAGGCTTGTTCACAAGTTCTGACTTTTATATAGCAGTATTTGTCTTTTTATAAATCGTGTGTAGTTTCCTTCCAATATGGGATACCAATTTCTTATGTGGGGTGTACATGTTTATCTCCCAGTCAGCAGTTTGTTTTATTTTACCTTTCTTCCTGCAAGATATGAGTTGTTAAAGCAGTGCAGCGTATGGATTCTTTCTTTACAGTTGGCAGTGTTTAGCTTTGGTTTTACGGCTGTAAGACCACCCCTAAACAAGATTTTTTAAAACGGTAGTCTCTGAAGGCCTTTGGCCCCAAAACGTTCCCCAGGGGGTATTCGAGGTTTCATCTATTCCCTTCAAAGTGTATAATCCCACTTAAAATGTTCTTAAGCATCATGACTGGAAAAACCAGATCTAATAAAAGTTATCCTCTGCTTCAAAACCGGGAAACTGAAGTCCAGGAGCCAGGCTCACAACCTGCTCTTGGTTCTTCAAAGCACTCTCAAATCTCACCGCAGAGCGTAGTTAACCGGTATTTAGAAATCTAGGCCCGTCCACAGACGCTGCGGGAGGGCTGTGTGGGGCCCAGAACCGCTTCCCCGGAGCGGAGAGTGCGGTGGGGTCGGGACCCCTTTCTGGGGCTGGGGCGGGGTGAGGGGTCGGGGAGGCCACAGCACTCCGCTCCGGGCTCCAGGTCGCGGGCGATGAGACTCAGCACAGCCCCCACCGCCAGAGCCGAGCGCCGAAAACCTGCGCAGGCGCGGAAGACCGTGGCAGTTTGGCGGCGGCACCTCGCGGCGGAAGCGGAAGCAGACAGATGCGATTCAATTGTCTTGTACTGTAACATTCTCACGTCCTCTCCCACATGGTCTAGCGGTTAGGATTCCTGGTTTTCACCCAGGCGGCCCGGGTTCGACTCCCGGTGTNGCGCGGAAGACCGTGGCAGTTTGGCGGCGGCACCTCGCGGCGGAAGCGGAAGCAGACAGATGCGATTCAATTGTCTTGTACTGTAACATTCTCACGTCCTCTCCCACATGGTCTAGCGGTTAGGATTCCTGGTTTTCACCCAGGCGGCCCGGGTTCGACTCCCGGTGTGGGAAGGAAGTACCCTTTTTAGAAGCCTGGATAAGACATTCATCGTCAAGTAAACTGAGATCCTTCTTAGCAAGAAGACTCTATATAATTGAAGAAAGGTTCAAAGGGGAGTGGTGAGCTTGAAAATCCATCTTGTAATTCCTAACACAGGAGATGCTGCTGTGTAAGCAGTATCGCTATTTTTGTCCATGATATAATGCATTTAAAATATATTTATTGGTCAAACTCTATTAAACAAAGGAATTCTCTTATTTTCCTCCCGGCATTATTATGACATTATATAGCTTATAATTGATATTATAATGCTGTGTAAGTTTAAGGTGTACAACATGATGTTTTGATACACATATTGTGAAATGATTATCACAATAGGGTTAATTAACACCTCGATCACCTCCCTTAATTATATAATCAGCATATCTTTTATATAGGGAATTCACTGCTGTCTTTTCCCACAAAGTGTTTCTGTCAGGAGGATAGGAGCTGGCCAGGAGGAGATGAGAAAAGACCCAGGAAAACTGATGTTTAATGACCAAGTTGGGAGGGAAGCAAGAATCTTCCTGAATCAGAAATCACTATGGCCTGAGAGAAAGAAATGAGAGGTCTCCAAATAGAAATACTGCTTTAGCAGAGGTTTGCACAGGGATGTAGACAAGGGAAGATCCTTTCACCTAACCAGCTTCCACAGAACACGACATGGGTTGATGAGGTATGGAATCAGCTTCTGGATCGAATCACACACATGGTTACCTTGAGGTCAGCAAATTCAAATTTTCAGAAGTGGAAAAAGCCTTGAAACCTTTTTAGCTTCTAGGCCATTTCCAGAATGAAAATAAAGTCTTGCTTTCTATGCATATGAAACTGAACAGGACCCTGTGGGGCCCTCCCAGGTACAAAAAGCTTTCCCTTTTTGGCTTCTTACTTGCAGGATAAAGGATTCAGCCTCCTAGATCTTCCAGAATACCAAGGAGCAGATTCAAACATTACTAACCAGGGCAGTAAGGGAAAGCAGAAGCGTGTGCCTTTTGCACAGGTCAGATATATGAATTAGTAATTAGATATGTCTGGGTGCTAAGTCACTTCAGTCAAGTCCCACTGTTTGGGACCCTACAGGCTGTAGCCCATCAGGCTCCTCTGTCCAGGGGGATTCTCCAGGCAAGAATGCTGGAGTGGTTTGACATGCCGTCCTCTAAATGATCTTCCCAACCCAAGGACTGAACCCAGGTCTCTCACATTGCAAGCAGATTCTTTACCATCTGAGCCACCAGAGAAGCCCAGGAATACTGGAGTGGGTAGCTTATCCTTTCTCCAGCAGCTCTTCCCGAGCCTGGAATCAAACTGGGCTTTCCTGCATTGCAGGTGGATTCTTTGCCAGCTGAGCTACCCGGGAAGCCCCAATAATTAGATATGACAGTACAGCTTCTGCAGCATGCAAATCTTTGTTGGTGGCACTAATCTCTAATTTTCTCTAAGATGCAGCATCGCTTTTGGTTTACTCTCTTCTTAAGAAGGGGAATTTCCAGAGGCTACCGTTTTGTCTTTCCTGATCATAATAGCCCACACTCCAAGACTCAAGGGGCAATAGGATAATGTCAGTTGTCAAGTAGGAGATTTGACTTACGCATGACAGGATCAGGTACTCTCACAGATCCACTGGAACCACTTTGAAATAAACTTAAACCAAAACTTCATTTATTTCAAGCTCCAGAGAACAACACAAAAGTACTGGAGGAGCAGGAAAAACAAAAAACAACATTAATAATTCTGAGCTGCCTAACCATAGGAAGAGAAGAATGTCAAACCAAAACCAGTGTAAGTTAACAGAACAAATGGCTATAGTTTCTCTAAAGAAGGATTGGGGATGTATTTACAGTTTGTTCTTGTGACAGTGTCACCAGGTGCTTCCTCTAGTGGACCCAGTCTATCCTTGCTTCAGTGGGAAGAGTCTGGGAACTGACTTGGCTCTTGGTACTGGGCCAGAGGTGATATAATCCATTGCAGTGACTCAAGCAAAGTTTCTGGTTACCAAGCTTAGAGCTTCTTAGCTGTAATAATACTTCAGTAGATAGCCCATTTATTTTGTTCCCAGGACACCACTGCCAGAGTCTTCTTGTTCCCGCACTGATTCAGTAGCTGGGCTCACTTTTTGCCTGGCAGGTTTGCTCCTTGCAGTCTTGCCCTCTGGGATTCCATGATTCCCATTTAATCAGGAGCCCTTGTGACTTTTCCCAGGGGCCCCAGTCTGTGCAAGACTTCTACCAAAGGGTTTTCAAGCAGCAAATACTCTCCTCATCAGTGCATTTCACAATCCCTTATGGAGGAAATATTCTCTGGAGTTCTTTGAGGGACACAGAGGATGGACAGGTGTTTACATCTGATAAATCCTCAGGCCAAACTCGGAGAAGGCAATGGCACCCCACTCCAGTACTCTTGCCTGGAAAATCCCATGGACGGAGGAGCCTGGTGGGCTGCAGTCCATGGGGTCGCTAAGAGTCGGACAGGACTGAGCGACATCACTTTCACTTTTCACTTTCATGCATTAGAGAAGGAAATGGCAACCCACTCCAGTGTTCTTGCCTGGAGAATCCCAGGGACAGGGGAGACTGGTGGGCTGCCGTCTATGGGGTCGCACAGAGTCAGAGATAACTGAAGCGACCTAGCAGCAGTAGCAACAGCAGGCCAAACTACAGGAAGGAAACACAGCCCCACCCATCAACATAAAATTTGATTAAAGACTTACTGAGCATGGCCCCACCTATCAGAACAAGACCCAGATTCCTCCACAGCCAGTCCCTCCCATCAGGAAGCTTCCACAAGCCTCAACTTTATCCATCAGAAGACAGACAGAATGGAAACCACAGTTACAGAAAACTAACCAAACTGATCACCTGGATCACAGCCTTGTCTAACTCAATGAAATTGTGAGCTATGCCATGTAGGGCCACCCAAGATGGACAGGTCATGGTGAAGAGTTCTGACAAAATGTGGTCCACTGGAGAAGGGAATGGCAAACCACTTCAGTATTCTTGCCTTGAGAGCCTCATGAACAGTATGAAAAGGCAAAAAGATAGGACACTGAAAGATGAACTCTCCAGGTCAGTAGGCACCCAATCAATATGTTACTGGAGACCAGTGGAGAAATAACTCCAGAAAATGAACAGACAGAGCCAAAGTGAAAACAACGCCCAGCTGTGGATGTGACTGGTGATGGAAGTAAAGTCTAATGCTGTAAAGAACAATATTGCATAGGAACCTGGAATGTTAGGTCCATGCTGCTGCTGCTGCTGCTGCGTTGCTTCTGTCATGTACCACTCTGTGCAACCCCATAGATGGCAGCCCACCAAGCTCCCCTGTCCCTGGGATTCTCCAGGCAAGAACACTGGAGTGGGTTGCCATTTCCTTCTCCAATGCATGAAAGTGAAAAGTGAAAGTGAAGTTGTTCAGTCATGTCCATGAATCAAGGTAAATTGGAAGTAGTCAAAAAGGAGATAGCAAGAGTGAATGTTGACATTTTAGGAATCGGAGAACTAAAATGGACTGGAATGAGGGAATTTAATTCAGATGAACTTAAATCTACTACTGTGGGCAAGAATTCCTTANCCATGAATCAAGGTAAATTGGAAGTGGTCAAACAGGAGATAGCAAGAGTGAATGTTGACATTTTAGGAATCGGAGAACTAAAATGGACTGGAATGAGGGAATTTAATTCAGATGAACTTAAATCTACTACTGTGGGCAAGAATTCCTTAGAAGAAATGGAGTAGCCCTCATAGTCAACAAAAGAGTCCTTGAGTACAATCTCAAGGACTGTACACCCAAGTACAGTACTTGGATGCAATCTCAAAAACAACAGGATGATCTCTATTCATTTCCAAGCAAACCATTCAATATCATAGTAATCCAAGTCTATGCCACAACCACTAACACCAAAGAAGTTGAATTTGAATGGTTTTATGAAAATCTACAAGACCTTTAAGAACTAATACCAAAAAAGAAAAAAAAAAAAAAAAGATGTCCTTTTCATCAACAGGGGACTGGAATGAAAAAGGTAGAAACTCAAGACTTATCTGAAATAACAGGCAAGCTTGGCCTTGGAGTACAAAATGAAGCAGGGCAAAGGCTAGTAGAGTTTTGCCAAGAGAACACACTGGTCATAGCAAACACCCTCTTGCAACAACACAAAAGATGACTTTACTCATGGACATCACCAGGTGATCAATACCAAAATCAAATTGATTATATTCTTTGCCACTGAAGATGGAGAAGCTCTATACAGCCAGCAAAAACAAAACCAAGAGCTGGCTGTGGCTCAGATCCTGAACTACTTATTGCAAAATTCAGACTTAAATTGAAGAAAGTAGGGAAAACTACTAGACCATTCAGGTATGACCTAAATAAAATCCCTTATATAGTGGAAGTAACAAATAGATTCAAGGGATTATATTTCATAGACAGAGTGCCTGAAGAACTGTGGACAGAGGTTTGTGACATTGTAAAGTGGGCGATAATCAAAACTATCCCAAAGAAGAAGAAATGCAAAAAGGCAAAATGGTTGTCTGAGGAGGCCTTATAAATTGGTGAGAAAAGAACTGAAAAGCAAAGGAGAAAAGGAAAAATATATCCATCTGAAAGGAGAGTTCCAAAAATATCAAGGAGAGAAAAAAGCCTTCCTCAGTGATCAATGCAAAGAAATAGAGGAAAACAATAGAATGGAAAGACTAGAGATTTCTTTAAGAAAATTAGAGATACCAAGGGAATATTTTATGCAAAGATTGGCACTATAAAGAACATTTGAAATGATATAGGCCTAATAGAAGCAGAAGATATTAAGATGAGGTGGCAAAAATACATAGGAGAACCATACAAAATAGTTCTTAATGACCCAGATAGCCACAATGGTGTGATCACTCACCCAGAGCCAGACACCCTGGAGTGTGAGATCAAGTGGGCCTTAGGAAGCATCACTGTGAACAAAGCTAGTAGAGGTGATGGAATTCCAGTTGAGCTATTTCAAATCCTGAAAGATGATGCTGTGAAAGTGCTGCACTCAATATGCCAGCAAATTTGGAAAACTGAACCACAGGACTGGACAAAGTCAGTTTTCAATCCCAAAGAATGTTCAAACTAGTGCACAATTGCACTCATTTCACATGCCAACAACGTAATGCTCAAAATTTTCCAAGCTAGGCTTCAACAGAACGTGAACTGAGAACTTCCAGATGTTCAAACTGGATACAGAAAAGGCAGAGGAGCCAGAGACCAAATTGATAACATCTGTTGGATCATAGAAAAAGCAAGAGAATTTCAGAAAAACATCTACTTCTTTTTCTGTGACTATGCTAAAGCCTTTGATTGTCTCAGTTCAGTTCAGTTCAATCGTTCAGTTGTGTCTGACTCTTTGTGACCCCATGGACTGCAGCACACCAAGCTTCCCTGTCCATTAGCATCTCCTGGGCCATGCTCAAGCTCATATCCATCAACTCAGTGACCCGACCCAACTGTTTCATCCTCTGTTGTCTCCTTTTCATCCTGTCTTCACTCTTTCCCAGCATCAGGGTCTTTTCCAATGAGTCAGTTCTTTGCATGTGGTGGCCAAAGTTTTGGAGCTTCAGCTTCAGCATCAATACTTCTAATGAGTATTCAGGACTGATTTCCTTTAGGATTGACTGGTTTGATCTCCTGCAGAAGAAGGGACTCTCAAGAGTCCAGAGTTCAAAAGCACCAATTCTGTGGTGTTCATCTTTCTTTATGGTCCAACTCTCACATCCATACATGACTGCTGGAATAACCATAGCTTTGACTAGACAGATCTTTGTTGGCAAAGTAACATCTCTGCTTTTTAATATGCTGTCTAGGTTGGTCATAGCTTTTCTTCCAAAAAGCAAACATCTTTTAATTTCATGGATAGATCACAAAAAAAATGGAAAATTCTTAAAGAGAATGGAATGCCAGACCACCTTACCTGCCTCTTGAGAAATTAGTATGTAGGTCAAGAAGCAATAATTAGAACCAGACATTGAACAACAGATTGGGAAATTGGGAAAACTGGGAAAGAAGTACCTCAAGACCCTATGCTGTCACCCTTCATATTTAACTTATATGCAGAGCATCATGCAAAATGCAGACTGGATGAAGCACAAGCTGGAATCAAGATTGCTGACAGAAATATCAATAACCTCAGATATGCAGATGACACCACCCTTATGGTGGAAAGTGAAGAAGAACTAAAGAGCTTCTTGATGAAAGTGAAAGAGGAGAGTGAAAAGGCTTCTTTAAAACTCAGTGTTCAAAGAACAAGATCATGGCATCTGGTCCCATCACTTCTTGACAATTAGATGGTGGAAACAGTGGAAACAATGACAGACTTTATTTTCTTGGGCTCCAAAAATCACTGCAGATGGTGACTGTAGCCATGAAATTAAAAGACACTTACTCCTTGGAAGAAAAGCTATGACAAATCTAGACAGCATATTAAAAAAACAGGCAACAATGGTCCATCCACTCAAAGCTATGGTTTTTCCAATAGTCATGTATGGATGTGAGAGTTGGACCATAAGGAAAGCTGAACACCAAAGAATTGATGCTTTTGACCTGTGGTGTTGGAGAAGGCTCTTGAGAGTCCCTTGGACTACAAGGAGAGCAAACCAGTCAATCCTGGAGGAAATAAACCCTGAAAATTCATTGGAAGGACTGATGCTGAAGCTGAAGCTCCAAAACTTTGGCTGCCTAATGGGAAGAACTGACTCATTTGAAAAGACCTTGATGCTGGGAGAGATTGAAGGCAGAAGGAGAAGGGGATGACAGAGGATGAGATGGTTGGATGACATCACTAACTCGATGGTCATGAGTGTGAGCAAGCTCCAGGAGTTGGTGATGGACAGGGAAGCCTGGTGTGCTGTAGTCCATGGGGTCCCAAAGAGTTGGACACAACTGAGTGACTGAACTGAACTGAACTCCAACATGACTATTTACCTAAGCCCTTTACCATGTTAATCTATCCTTTACTGTGGATGTATGGCTTTATAACCTCATTGAAGGAGGGTCACTGTTGATCTAGTTAACTAAACCAAGCAAACTTGGACTTATAGCTATTCCTAAATTCCCAAACTAACAGATAGATTCATATTAATGAGTTTCACTCCCAACATTATTTTATGCCTTCTTGATCTAGTAATCTTAGGATCCATCATCCCCACACATATTCCTTATCTTTCTTCTAATATAAATTGGTTTAATCTAACAATTATTAAACTATTCATGCTGAGTCATATCTGACTTCCTGTCCTGGAGTGAGAGTGAATTCCAGTTTGGGATCTGAAAACTCAGTTTTCAGGTCCATGATAACAGATCTCTAGTCCTCTGACCATATCTTGAATTGAGAGCTTAAACCTACAGTAACTCATTTTCTTGACGTAACTCTCCAGTGCAGTCAGAAACATCCAGCTCACTGTCACTGTAGTTAATTGAATACCTTACCTTTGATAGACCTATTGTTCTAGGTAATGTCAGGTTATAATTTAAATAAATATGTTACTACTACTTATGTGAACTACCAATATTTCATTATCCACTGATAATGAGGTCATTCTTGTGTTTATGCCCAGGGAAAAATAATCAATGTCAAATTTTCATTTTTGAATTTCCTGAAATACTGGGTATGTGAATATCTAGCTCAACAATAGAAATACTTCAAAAATGTCTAATAGATGAAGAGATAGAGGAGCAAAGAGGAAGGAGGTGGCATTAGTAGATTTAGGAGGATCTTACCGCTGATATTTTGGAGTCTGCAGATAATACATCTGGAACCAGCCAGGCTGTTGAATCTGCAGTCACTCAGTCACTTGTGGTGGCTGCTACTGAAGTACATGGACAGCTCCTGTTACCTCTTTTGGAAATGCCAAAGACACTTGGGGCTGGGATCAATCGCCATTCTTGAGAAGAAGAAAAATTACCCCTTCCTCCTATCTTCCAAACTCCTGTCAGTGTCTCCAAGTGACTGAATCTAATCAAAAGCCAGCTGGCCAGGAATACTGGACATGCTTGTAGGTTTACAGCCCCCTGCAATACAGAGCAGATGAAACAGGCCCAGAGTTTACCATACTTAACTTTACCACTTGTTTAGCTGACAGTCATCTCTGAAACTAGAGGCTTTGAATTTGAGCTTACATAACAAGGTGCTCCCAACACATACGTGCTAAGAAACCACTATATTCTTCGCTCATGATTTAGGAAAGGCTCAGCAGTGTGGTTTTCCTGTTTCACGTGACATCTGCCAGTCACTCCCTTGGCCGGAGTCAGCTGATGGTTAGGCCGGGCTGAGGCCAGGGCTTCACGATGTGGCATCTTTCTCTGGTGCTTCTATACATGCTGTGAGCTTCTTATGCCTGGTGATCTCAAGGCGGTTTCACTTTTTACATGGTCACTGATTTCCAAAAGAAAGGATTGGGAAGGACCCCTCCAAAGCTAAGTGAGAACTGGCTTAGTGTCACTTCCGCTATATTCTTTTCATCAGCACTATCCCAGATCAGCTCAGATTAGGGAACAGAGAAATAGACATCCCCCCTCAGCCAAGGAGAAGCACACATTTATGTAGAGAGAAGAAATAAAGGTGGCTGTAACATCTAGAAATGTGTTGGTCTTGTTTTCAACTTTCAAACAAACCTAACCCAGAATTTCTCAGAATTGTCTCCCATAGTCCTCTCTCTAGGCTCCGATCTCCTTTCCCACTTTGCCTTTAAGGTCTTGTGCAGATATGAACAATGCCTTGATTTGAAGCCTCAGTAAAGGATGCTCCATTTTTGCTGAGAAAACAAAATGCTCATTAAAAAAAAAAGCAATCAATCTTTTATAGAAGGCTGCTTTATTAAAAGGCATGAGTTCTTCTTAGTGCATCCTGAGGGAGGAGCAAAACAACTGCAATTATTTTGTGGCTTATGACTTAATGTGGGACAGAACTGGCAAAGACTCATTTTCCTAATATTTGCATAAACCACAAAAACCCTAGATTCTCACCAGCTAGTTTACTCTCACTGCCTTTCATACTTTCCCTTATAGGGCTATACTTATTTCATGCTGTTTCACTTTTTTATTAATAAAAATAAATTGTTCATGATAATGTATTAATACATACATGCTAAGTCACTTCAGTTGTTTCTGACTGTTTGCAGCCCACCAGGTTCCTCTGTCCATGGGATTCTTCAGGCAAGAATATTGGAGTGGGTTGCCATGCCTTCCTCAGGGGATCTTCCTGACCCAAGGATCAAACCCATATCTCTAACCTCTTATACATTGTTAGCCAGGTTCTTCACCACTAGCACCACCTGGAAAATCCAATGTATAAATGAAAAGCGAAAGTGAAGGTAGCTCAGTCATGTCTGACTCTTTGTGACCCAGTATTCTCAGACCAGAACACTGGAGTGTGTAGCCATTCCCTTTTTTCAGGGGATCTTCCCAGCCTAAGGATTGAACCCAGATCTTTTGTACTGCAAGTGGATTCTTTACCAGCTGAGCCACCAGGGAAGCCAAAATGTATTAATAAATCTGATCAATTATTTCAAAAGGATGTAAAAAACAAGACAAACAAGATTCAACATGGAGTTGCTTCTACTAAGCCTCGCTTCCCTAAACTGAGACTTACAGTTTCTGCTCTCCGAAAAGCAGAATCTTAAACCAGTCAACAGGGAATTGCGGATCCATACCAGTGAAGTCATCTGCCAGTTTAACCCCTGTCATTCTCTTAAAGAAAGTAACCTTCTTTTCTGGGAAGCAGTACTTCCGTGTCCCTCTCGCTTCTGCCTATAAAAGTTTTCTTAATTTTGTAACAACTTCTCAGAGCTCTTTTCCCTTTGCTAGATTGAATGCTGCTCAATTCACAAATTATCAAACAGAGACAATGAGAGCTTAAAATTTACTCAGTTGAATTTTGCTTTTCAAAAGGGGTTAATACGATATTCACATTAATATATAAATAAATATACAAGAAATATGTTAATCAAGAGAGGATAAAAAGCATAAATGTGTCCTGAGGGTTAAATTCTATTCCAAATTCCATGCTTGAGATTTTGATGACATAAGAGCTAAGCCCTGGAAGCAGAGCCTCTCTTGTAGACAGAATTGAGCAGATGTGGTGTTCCTGGGGCGGGGGGGGGGGGGGCATTCTGAGCTCCTCATGTGCTACAGAGACAATTATCAAGCTCATTGGGCTTGATCCTTGGGTTTGATCATGGGTCAGGAAGATCCCCTGGAGGAGGGCATGGCAATCCACTCCAGTATTCTTGCCTGGAGAATCCCATGGACAGAGAAGCCTGGTGGGTTGCAAAGAGTCAGACACCCCAAGGCCTGTGGGAGTGTAAGGCTAAAAACTCATCCACTTAGCCAAGTGTGGTGGATAGCCCAGAGAAGACGATCCAGTTCTTACTCTTCAGGATGCTTTTTTATGATGTAGTTGTTAGAGAGAAAAAGTTGAATGTCCATAATGTATCCATTGACTCCTGATTCACCTATGTAGAAAAACCTGAGAGCACCTTTCTTTCTGATTTTCTCTCTGTCTACATCTGCTCAGTTGTGATGTTCCCTTGATCTTGAGGTAGGAGATAGATGGGCTCCAGGTTAGGCATTTACAGCTGGCCTCGTACTTACATTTTATGGGGCATGAAGAAGTGGGCTTCAGGCTGGATACTTACAGCTGTTAGGGTTTCTTGAGATAAGAGATAGGTGGGCTCCAGTTAAGGTATTTACAATCAGCCTCCAGTTTGCCCTCCGAAATGGAAGTAACAATGATATGAAATAGTCAGTGTTTCTCTCTTGCAAACACCTTAATGTAATAGTCATATTGAGGGCAAAGAGCTGCAAAATCCTCTGTGAGTAAAGGATTGTGGGATCTCCTTTCCTCCCTCTTTTGGCACAAGGGAGAGGCTGTACATGCACAGAAAGGCTCCTTGTGTGTCAAAAGTCAGGGGTAAGGCCAGACCATGAGTCTTACTTCTCCCAGAAACCTTTACTTGGAAATCCATCTTGGCTGAGGAATGCGTGCACGCCCCAGGGGAGGGTCCCATGATAGGTCAGCTATAGAAAAAGAAACCAGATACCTGGCCTGAAGGAAGGCAAAGACGGGAAGAACTGACCTATATAAATGATTTAACCGCCTGTTTACTGCACTCCTCCTCACTAAGGGAGATGTCCACACCCTTTCTCTCCAGGGGTGTGTTTTTGCCTTGTTTCCATCTTAACTAAACAATTTCTCTATGTGCTCTCTTACTTGTTGCTGTGCTGTCTCTAATAATAAAGATTGTACCTGCACTTCCAGGTTCTGCCTCTGTGATAAATGCATTTTTCACAGTGGACAAAGATCCAGGGAAAAATAGCTCTAGCCTCTAGCCCTTGCTGGTCTGGTGGCTAGGATCCCTGGTTCTAATCCAGGGAAAAATAGCTCTAGCCTCTAGCCCGTGCTGGTCTGGTGGCTAGGATCCCTGTTTCTGATCCAGGTTCAATTCCCTGTTCAATTCCTGGGCAGGGAATTAAGATCCTGCTTCATGCCACTGCTCTCTGCTGCTCAGAGATCAACTTGACCTTCTAAAGAGCCCCCAGTGATCCCCTGCCCTCCTTCCTCACTACCATGGCCTTGATTCTGAGCCCAAACCTCCCACTAAATGGGTCTACAGCCTCCCATTAACTTTCACAGGCGTTCAGTGGGGGAACATCAGGATTGGAACGACATCAGGTGGCAGCCCCTGACAAATCCTCCTTGACTTTCCACTCTTGTATCTGTGATGATGCCTTGAACGGAGACATCATGGCAGAAATCATGATTCTACAGACTCAGTGTGCACTTGTCTTTCCTTCAACCAGAGACACCAAGCATGGCTCAGAAAGAGGCTTCCAAACGAGGGCACCCAGAGTAGGTATGAGCAGATATGCCCAAGAACACTGGAGGGAGCCAGTGCTTGACAACAACTCCCAGACTGCCAGCCCTGCCTGTCCAAGTCTGGTGGGGTGGGCAGCTTCCCGGGAGGCCTCCAGGAACACCCTTGGGCTTGACTGTGGTTGAGCCTCATAAATCACAGAAGCATTTGGTCTGGAGCCAGATTACCCCTTGACCTTTTTCAGGACTCAATTGAGAAACT
Organism: Neotragus moschatus; assembly: GCA_006410615.1. Lineage (NCBI taxonomy): Eukaryota > Metazoa > Chordata > Mammalia > Artiodactyla > Bovidae > Neotragus > Neotragus moschatus. The sequence goes on along the minus strand of SJYA01002606.1, from coordinate 208,271 downwards.
TGAGGGCTACCCTGTCCTGGGTCTGAATAGGTCAGACTTTGAGGAGTTGTGACAAAACTGGTCCATTAGTCTGAGTCAACAACCAATGAATGCCAAAATCAACGTTATGCCACACAGACGACCAGGCCTGCCTGCATGGTGGGAAGTGTTGCTGAGCAAAAGCTGGTGTACCCGTTTGGGCAGAAAGCCAACTCTGACAATGGAAGTCTGCAGTAAAGTAAAGTACTTTACTTTCAAGGCTCCAAGCAAGAGAGTGGGAGAAAATCTGATTCACTGCAACTTGGCCTTTGAGTTGGGAGTGTTTTTAAAGGGAAAAACAAAGAGGCTGGAATCAACCATTGTCTGAGACATTTCTCTGATATTTCTTGGTCATAGTTTTGAGAGTCAGGATGTCTCTAGTTTCTGAATCTCCAGCTAAAAGGTCCATGGCTGGGGAGGAAGGCAGTACTGTGAACTCATCTTGCCCTGGTGAAACAAGCTGAGTTTGTACATTAATGGTGATTTCGATGACAACAATTTTAGCACATCAGTGAAGTTACCAACAACAGCAATCTGAGTCATCTGACTCTGGCTGATTAATATCCAGTCAGCACACAATTGAGATCTGAGGGCACAAAAGAGGGATTGAGGTCATCATAGACTTAGCAAGGGAACTCAGTTTCAGGGGGACTCAGTTTCAAAAGTAGCCATGAGTTCCAACTGTCACTGGGCCAGAGTAAGAGGTCTCATTAGGGGCTACTTGAGAAAGTCAGTTCTCCTTGCATTTCTGAATGAACCTCTTGCCTTGCCCTGGGTCATTTCAGGCACCTCACAACTCCAACAATGAAGCTGAATCTGATCTGAAGACCTGAACACTTTCCAGGGCTGGGTGTCTGACAGGTGGCACGCACACACAAAGAATGCAATCCAAGTTATCCAGAAAGAAGGAGAGGGTGGTGCACAGGGTCAGGTGAGCAGCTGTTTCCTAGCCACAGGGGCCCCCACGTGGGCTGCAAAAACAGGCCTGAGCTGAGCCCACTTCCTGGCCAGGGAGGGAGTGGTGCTGAGGCTCTGGGGCTGCTTCCTGCCTTCAGTGGTCCTGACAGGGCAGGCATCAATACCCCTGCAGGAGGGAGGGGTTTGTCCCACTCTGCATCCCTCTCCCTTGCTAGCTTCAGTAGGTTACCCCCAGAGGGAATCTTTGTCACCTAGGTCCCAGCCGCTTCCCCTAGTGGTGTTTATGGGCACCAGGGACCTGCTTAGGGTCACTAGACTCACAAGTGTTACCAAACTCAGGTCCATCTGCCACCCCAAAACAAATACCCGAGAGGCCAATATTGGTAGAAAGGAAAGGTTGCTATATTCAGGAGGCCAGTACCTGAAGGAAGAGGCAGATTCATGTCCAAACGCTGTCTCCTCACTGCCAATCTGTGAGAAAGAGCTTAAAGGGGAATTTCATGGGTTTGTCTGTGGAAGGAGGGGGTACATGCAGGACAGCACAGGCAGCCCTGACGTCATCTCGTAACTAGCCATGTGGTGGTCTGATCAGTGTCATCTTCTTTTGAGTAGTTAATCTTGAGTTCCACAGTTGACTTTTTCCCTTTTCCTTGGGGCCAGTTCTCAGAATTATGGCAGCTTATGTTATGGCTCCAGTCTGGTCATCGTGTTGTTAACTTCTTCCACCTGGTGGGGGCTTCAGTATCTGCAAAGCAGCTCAAAGGATATGGCTAGGAACATTATCTATAACCACTGTGGGGAAATTAAAGGTTCTTGACTTTGTTTAATGACTAAATACTTTTGGTCCTGTTTGACTCCTTTGCTTCTGCGTTTTTTCACTCCTCAAATTAAGCTTGTTCTTTGGCTAAAGTTTCTCTACAGACAAAAGGCAGTCTGAGGACGTGAGTGGGTGGAGGATAGGGAAGGATCTCTCCTGGGAAGTTCCCACAGGCGAACATTTCACAGGGACCCACCTCCCTTTAGGGCTTCCCAAGTGGTGCTAGTGGTAAAGAACCCACCTGCCAATGCAGGAAATGCAGGTTCAATCCCTGGGTCAGGAAGATCCCCTGGAGAAGAAAATGGCAACCCACTCCAGTATTCTTGCCTGGAAAATCCAATGGAGAGAGGAGCCTGGCGGGCTACAGTCCATAGGGTTGCAAAGAGTTGGACACAACTGAAGCAACTTAGCATGAACACACTTCCCTTTGACCATAGCTGGTACCACTGACCAGATGCATTAAGCAGGAATTCAAGAACTATTTTCCCAGCTCTCTCTGACTCTCTCCATTGCATCTCTGATCCTGCCCCTTGGTGGAGCTCAGCTAGGGAGTCAGGGACTAAAGAGATGGATCAAAGGTCCCTCATGTGGACAAAGTCTGTTAGGTCCTCCTAAGGCCCACTGGCGATGTGCTGTCATATCCACAGATTCTAGAAAGTGGTCCAGTAGCATCCTCCACAAGGCCGCGCAGACTCCAGCCATTCTTCAGGTCCAGAATGGCAGCATGCTCACTCAGCTTCCCTGCTTGCTGCAGCAGCTTCTCAGGAATTCAGCTGAGGTGGCTTGTTTTCTGGATCTGTAGTCTGGAAACAGAAAGAGAGAAGTGGAAATGGAGGTAGAAGGAATCAGTTCTATGTCTACGCCAGAAAGCTTCTGCCATGATCTGAACATTGTCAAGTTTTTCACTCTAACACATCTGGGAAGATACTCCTGTTGGTGATGACGGCTATGATGAGAGGATGAGCGGGCATGGGGATGCTGGGTATCTGGGAAAGAAGACCTGAAAATATCACCAGCCACTTTGGTCATGCCTCCTGCAGGGGACAAATTCTGCTTCCCTCTAGGAATCACTGTCATCGAGAGATGCCTGCCCTATAACTGCCAAGTCATGGAGCTTAGCTTGTGTGGGAGTAACGGCTGGGGGTGGGGGCTGGAACTCAATGGGACAAACACCGGGGCAGCAGTGGCCCAGGTGCCCTGTGGTTGGCATCCCATTACCTGCTGGGGGTGGATGATGCAGGGGCCTGCTCATCCCACTTGTGCCTCGCTTGTTCTCTTTGGTTGTGGGAGATACCAATGCACACTGAGTCTGGAAAGAGTCATGCTTTCTGCCTTGACGGCTCCATTCAAGGCATCATCACAGATACAGAAGTGAAAAGCCATGGAGGATTTGTCAGGGGCTGCCACCTGATGTCGTTCCAGTCCCAACGTCCCCTACTGAAGGCACGCTAATGCCAACAGGAGGCTGATGACGATCTTCGAGGTGGGAGGTTTGGGGCGTGGGGCCAAGGCCATGACAGTAAGAAAGGGAGCAGGTGGCCACTGGAGGCCCTTTAGAAGGTCAGCTCAAGGGAGCATCACCACTGCGTCCATGAGGGGCACATTCCCCACTCGGTGCCTCTGGCATTCTTGTGGCTGGACTAAAACCAACACAAGATGGATGAACAGGAAATAAAGAAACATTTTAATTCAAGCCCGTGGAGGTCTCATAGAACTGAAATCGAAGTAGTGGAGAAACCGGGCAGATTTTATATTTTTTAGACAAAGAAATGATAAATTTGTGAGAAACTGACAGGCCAGAGAATCTTGGGCTTTGAGTGCTTAGTTGGTGAAGAATCTAAGCAGTTTAGGCTTGTGGTAGTAAATTGAAGAAATAAGGAGGTTTGTTTCTATAGACTGCTCAGCGTGGATTCTCATCTCTCGCTCTAGGGGTGTCCTTTTACCTCTAGATGCAGGGAGAGAACTTTCACATGAGATCCAGGTCCTGCTGAGACAGAAAGGAGGGTCAGAGTGTATCTTTTGCATTGGTCATTTCTTAAGTTATTTTAATTAAAAATGATCAATATGCCATCGAGGCACTTTTTATGGCAGCATCCCCTGGGCCCCAACAATTGATTAGATGAAAAGTTCTCCTGTTGCTCATACAGAGAACATTGTAAGGAAGGACATGGCACAGTGCCTCTGCTGAGACCCCTTTGTGGGAAATAGGGCAGAGAGGGGGCTTGAAACACTTTTCTCCAACTCAGGGTCCAGTGCTTTTCCAGTCCTGGCAATAGTTTCTCTCCCACCTCCATGGCCATTCCTTTTCAGTGCTCCCCCTAGCAGTGAGATGATCACGCCTGTCTGTGCAGACCCCACCTGGCCCTTAGCGGGCTTGCCAGAGAAAATGGGAGATGGGAAGGTACACTTTTCTTTGATAGGATCACAGCCGGTGATTAAAGGCTTGAGCATTATTCCCTGGTGACATTACTTAACCAGTTTCTCTGACACCTGGCAGCCCAGCTCTCTGAAGTTCAGCTGAGCCGTGAAAAGGAAAAGGTTCCAGCATAAGCCAACCAGGCTGCACCCAGAACAGCCTGCCACCCTCAAAACTGAGCCAGGAGCTCCACACAGCAGGCAGTGGTCTGCTGAAGAACTGAGAAGGGGACAAACACCTGGTGCTGAAAACTCAGCCTCTGTGCACTGGTTCTGAATCAAATCTCAGAGACAGATGTTGGGTGAAGTAGAAAAGATAGCTTAATTGTTTTGCCAGGCAAGGGGGAAATAGCACACTCATGCTTCCCAAAACTGAGTATCCAACTCAGAAGGATTTGGTGAGGGGTTTGATAGCTCAGATGGTAAAGAATCCACCTGTAATGCAGGAGAACCAGGTTTGATTCCGAGTCAGGAAGATCCCCTGGAGAAGGGAAAGGCTACCCATTCCAGTATTCTGGCTTGGAGAATTCCATGGACTGTAAAGTCCAACAACACAAGAGAAGACACTACACATGGACATTACCAGATGGTCAACACTGAAATCAGATTGATTATATTCTTTGCAGCCAAAGATGGAGAAGCTCTATACAGTCAACAAAAACATGACCAGGAGTTGACTGTGGCTCAGATCATGAGCTCCTTATTGCCAAATTCAGACTTAAATTGAAGAAAGCAGGGAAAACCACTAGACCATTCAGGTATGACCTAAATCAAATCCCTTATGATTATACAGTGGATGTGAGAAATAGATTTAAGGGCCTAGATCTGATAGATAGAGTGCCTGATGAACTATGGAATGAGTTTCATGACATTGTACAGGATACAGGGATCAAGACCATCCCCACGGAAAAGAAATGCACAAAAGCAAAATGGCTGTCTGGGGAGGCCTTACAAATAGCTGTGAAAAGAATAGAGGCAAAAAAACCAAGGAGAAAAGGAAAGATATAAGCATCTAAATGCAGAGTTACAAAGAATAGCAAAAGGAGATAAGAAAGNTGACATTGTACAGGATACAGGGATCAAGACCATCCCCACGGAAAAGAAATGCACAAAAGCAAAATGGCTGTCTGGGGAGGCCTTACAAATAGCTGTGAAAAGAATAGAGGCAAAAAAACCAAGGAGAAAAGGAAAGATATAAGCATCTAAATGCAGAGTTACAAAGAATAGCAAAAGGAGATAAGAAAGCCTTCTTCAGTAATCAATGCAAAGAAATAGAGGAAAACAACAGAATGGGAAAGACNTGCTCCCCACCCTGGAGGAAGGGCGTCTCCTAACCACCGCCCCTCCCGACCCTCAACGTGGGACAGCTCCTCCAGGCCCTCCCACGTCAGTGCAGCCACCGCTCCTTGGACGCGAGTTGATCCTCTCAGTCCCCGACCCTGCCGTCGGACATGGGGATGTGGGGTAACTCCTCTCCTGCAGGCTGAGTGCGCTGGACGTCGCAGTCACCCTTGCTGAGTGCTAATCAATCAGTGGCTCTTCCCAGCCCCCAACCCTGGCTTCAGACGTAGGGTGGCCCTCCCGGCCCCAGACCCTGGCCTCGGAGGCGGGGTGGCTCTTACTGGTCACCGCCCCAGATCTCGGATATGGGGTGGTTCCTCCCGCCCCCTACCCTGACCTTGGACACGGTGTGGCTCCTCTCAGCTGTTCCTGCACCATTGCAGCCTGGTACTCTCGGCCGCTGCCCCTGACATCGGAAGTGGGGTGGTTCCTCTCAGCCATTCCTGCGCCGTCACAGCCCGGGACTCTCAGCCGCTGTCTCTTGGACGCAGGGTGGCTCCTCCCGGCTGCCGCCCCTGTCCTTGGATGCGGGGTGGTTCCTCTCGGCCGCACTTAGTGAGCCGGCTCCACAGCCGCCTGCGCTTCCATGTAGATTTTTAAAAGAAAAGCTGAGAGGATAAAAAGTGAGAGGGAGTTAAAGAATTTTTTATTTCTATGCTTTTTAATCTGGAATTATTTCTACCTGAAGATTTCAATAAAAAGGAAATATTTAAATACTTTATTCCTTTAATTTATTTCCCAATATGAAATGCTCTAATTGTCCTTGGTCAAAATGTAGATGTAAAAGTATTACTATAAGTTAAGCATCTGTTTGTAAGCAAAAAGAAGCTGGTAATTGTGAACATTGCATTATATTATTTATTCTCTGCTTTTTACTTTTTAGTAGCTATGTTTCTGAGTATTGCAAACAACTTAAGGTGTATTTATTTTCAACTTTTAAGTTATGATTAACACCCAGAATCCTATGACATGGCATCTAAAGAATACAAGGATCCATTCATTATCAAATATTTATTGAATGGATAGAGTGGGGTTTCAACAAATATTCTGGCCTTCACATGGTTTCATTTCTGTTCAGAAGTTTTCAGTCTAGCTAATTACTTAACTTGTTTTGTTTTGTGCAAATGACTTTACTTCATTTTTTATCTTTTTCCAAAACCTGATTCTGCTTATAGCATTTTCTTACTGACAATCTTTTCATTGTTTACATCCTACTTTTCTTTAGCTAAAGCAATAAAGAATCAGCTCAATCATCTTAAAAACATGAAGATGTATCTCTCCCCAAATTTTTCTGCCATAGATTTGCATCTATATAAACATTTTTTTTTTTAAATAAATGTGCCAGGTAACTTTTACACATATATACAGTTACTCATCTTTGTTTTATTAAAAGAGACAAGAATATATATAAGGTACAAGTATTAAGCAATTTCCTCTCTAATTTTTTGCAAGGTTTTCAGTCCAAAACCACTGGGTTTGGGGCCACTGGGGTTTGAGCCTTTTTTTTGAGGTCAGATATAGTATTAGCTGTCATGTAGAAATTTTCATGTGTGTAGTCTATATTTCTGTGGTAAAGTGTGTGTGTGTGTGTGTGTGTGTGTGTGTGTGTGTTAATGATCAAGGCATAAAAACAGGAACAACATTAATTTAACCATAGTTATACTGTATTCAAAGAATAGAAATGCACAAAATTAAACTACTCTGATGATAGTCTGATCTGAACACATGTTAAAACCTAATCTTTCCATAGAAACACTGGAAAATTGAATAAATAATAGTATATCAAAGCTACTAAGTTATCCTAAGAAAAAGAATTAGCATAGAAAAGCAAAAGAAATACCTAGGTGTCATAAAAGAAGAGTGAACACAACAACACATCTGTGAACTTATGTGCTGNCAAAGAATAGAAATGCACAAAATTAAACTACTCTGATGATAGTCTGATCTGAACACATGTTAAAACCTAATCTTTCCATAGAAACACTGGAAAATTGAATAAATAATAGTATATCAAAGCTACTAAGTTATCCTAAGAAAAAGAATTAGCATAGAAAAGCAAAAGAAATACCTAGGTGTCATAAAAGAAGAGTGAACACAACAACACATCTGTGAACTTATGTGCTGACAGTGCAGGGCCACTGGTCAGTGTGGGAAAGAGTAGGGAGACTGGAATGGAATGCAAATTTAATCTCTAAACAAGCAGATCAGACTCTGTGACTGTGATGCATAGTGGAAATCGAGACCTTGGCACTGTAATGGGACTTTTGAAATATCACATCTTTAAGAAAAAGAGAATTAGCAAAGGTTTACTTATTGGTTCAGGGAGGTGGCACAACATTTGTCTCTGCTCAAAATCTGGATATACATGATAAGTCTGTTGTGAGAAACAAAGTAACAAAAGTATTTTTTTTTCTTTTTCCTTATGCTAAATGTGGGGTTTTAATCTAAGTTATAAGTTATCTTGATGTAGGAAAATACCAGAGAAAAATTAACTTAAAATTCAACCAGATATTGATACTTCTAGGGNCTGGCATATTGAGTGCAGCACTTTCACAGCATCATCTTTCAGGATTTGAAATAGCTCAACTGGAATTCCACCACCTCCTCTAGCTTTGTTCATACCGATGCTTCCTAAGGCCCACTTGACTTCACATTCCAGGATGTCTGGCTCTAGGTGAGTGATCACACCATCATGTATATCTGGGTCGTGAAGATCTTTTTTGTAGAGTTCTTTATATTCTTGCCACCTGTTCTTAATATCTTCTAGCTTCTGTTTGGTCCATACCATTTCTGCCCTTTATCAAGCCCATCTTTGTGTGAAATATTCCCTTGGTATCTCTAATGATCTTGAAGAGATCTCTAGTCTTTCTCATTTTATTGTTTTCCTCTATTCCTTTGCATTGATCACTGAGGAAGGCTTGCTATTCTTTGGAACTCTGCATTCAAATTTGTATATCTTTCCTTTTCTCCTTTGCTTTTCAGCATTACATGAACCAAAACCTTCCAGATATTCAAGTTGGTTTTAGAAAAGGCAGAGGAACCAGAGATCAAGTTGCCACATTTGCTGGATCGTAGAGAAAGCAAGGGAACTCCAGAAAAAAACATCTACCTCTGTTTTACTGACTATGCTAAAGCCTTTGACTGGGTAGATTATCAGAAACTGTGTAAAACTCTTAAAAGATGGGAATATCAAAGCATCTTACCTGTCTCCTGAGAAACCTGTATGCAGGTCAAGAAGCAACAGTTGGAATTCCACATAGAAAGACTGCTTCAGGATTAGAAAGGAGTAAAACAAGGCTGCTTATTGTCACCATGTTTATTTAATTTATATGTAGAGCACATCATGTGAAATTTTGAGCTGGATAAGTTATAATCTGGAATCAAGATTGCTGGGAGAAATATCAACAACCTCAGACATATAGATGATACCACTCTAATGGAGCAAAGCAAAGAGGAACTAAAGAGCCTCTTGGTGAAAGTGAAAGAGGAGAGTAAAAAAGCTGGCTTTAAAGCTCAGTATTAAAAAAAAAAAAAAACTAAGATGATGGAAACAGCCCCTTCACTTCATGGCAAAGAGAAGGGGAAAAATGGAAGTAGTGACAGATTTCCTATTCTTGGGCTCTAAAATCACTGTGGATGGTGACTGCAGCCATGAAATTAGAAGACAATTCCTTCTTGGCAGGAAAGCTATAACAAACCTAGACAGTGTGTTAAAAAGCAAAGGTATCACTTTGCCAACAAAGGTCTCTATAGTCAAGGTTATGGTCTTTCCAGCAGTCATATACAGATGACTCTCACGGAGTGGGACAAGAAAGAAGGCAGAGTGCCAACAAATATGGATGTTTTGAACTGTGGTGCTGGAGAAGACTCTTGAGAGTTCCTTGGAACTGATCAATCTTAAGTGAAATCAACCCTGAATAGTTTTTGGAAGGATTGATGCTGAAGCTGAAACTCCAATACTTTGGCTACCTTATAGGAAGAGCTGACTTATTGGGAAAGGCCTTGATGCTGGGAAACATTGAAGGCAGAAGGAAAAAGAGGGCAACAGAGGATGAGATGATTGGATGGCATCACTGATTCAATGAACATGAACTTGGGCAAACTCCAGGAGATTATGAGGGATGGATAGACCGATGTGCTGAAGTCCATGGGGTCATGAAGAGTTGGACACACCTTTCGACTTCAACAACAACAACAACAACAAAAGCTAAGTGTAGTAAGTGTAGATTCATATTAATGAAAAGGCTTGAGCAGAAGAGAATTCAGTATAGAATTAAAATCGAGGTCAATAGAGTTCAAGCTCTAATTGACAGAAATCACAAGGATCAAAAAAGGTCAGTATTTTCATCCCTTAGGTTACTGTTGATCTAGTGGTTAAGGTTTCAGGCTACTATTTACCAGTGAAATAGAACTAGGAATCTTTATAACTGATATGTCACCTCCACTATTGTGACTTCTGTTCAGGTCATTTCTGTTCATTCAGTCACTCAGGCATGTCCAACTCTTTGTGACCCCATGGATTGAAGCATATCAGGCTTCCCTGTCCATCATCAACTCCCAGACCTTGCTCAAACTCATGTCCATCGAGTCCGTGACACCATCCAACTTAGATGGGAATCCAAGTTCTTGTCTGTGGAGCTGAAGAATGGAATATAGAAACACACAAACACCACAGTAGCAACCAAATAGGATTTATTAAAGAGGGGGAAACTACAAAGCTCTCAGAATAGACACTGAGTTCAGATCATGAACTTGTTATTGCAAACTTCATTTGAAGAAAGTAGGGAAAACCACTAGACCATTCCGGTATGACCTAAATATAATTCCTCATAATTATCCAGAGGAAGTGACAAATAGATTCAAGGAATNCCAAATAGGATTTATTAAAGAGGGGGAAACTACAAAGCTCTCAGAATAGACACTGAGTTCAGATCATGAACTTGTTATTGCAAACTTCATTTGAAGAAAGTAGGGAAAACCACTAGACCATTCCGGTATGACCTAAATATAATTCCTCATAATTATCCAGAGGAAGTGACAAATAGATTCAAGGAATTAGATCTGATAGACAGAGTGCCTGAAGAACTACGGACAGAGGTTCATGACATTGTACAGGAGGCAGTGATCAAGACTATACCCAAGAAAAATAAAAGCAAAAAGGCAAAATGGTTTTCTGAGGAAGTCTTAGAAATAGCTGAGAAAAGAAATGAAGCTAAAGACAAAGGAGAAAAGGAAAAGTATACCCATTTGAATGCAGAATTCCAAAGAAGAGTTGGAGAGATAAGAAAGCCTTCTTCAGTGATCAATGCAAAGAAATAGAGGAAAACAACAGAACAGGAAAGACTAGAGATCTCGTCAAGAAAATAGAGATAACAAGGAAATACTTCATGAAAAGATGGGCACAATAAAAGACAGAAATGTTATGGACCTAACAGAAGCAAAAGATATTAAGAAGAGATGGCAAGAAAACACAGAAGAACTCTACAAAAAAGATCTTCATGACCAAGATAATCACAATGGTGTGATCACTTACCTAAAGTCAGACATCCTGGCATGTGAAATCAAGTGGGCCTTAGGAAGCATCATTATGAACAAACCTAGTGGAGATGATGGAATCCCAGTTGAGTTATTTCAAATCATAAAAGATGATGCTGTTAAAGTTCTGCCCTCAATATGCTAGCAAATTTGGAAAACACAGCAGTGGCCATAGGACTGGGAAAGGTCAGTTTTCATTCCAATCCCAAAGAAAGGCAATGCCAAAGAATGGTCAAAGTACCGCACAATTGCACTCATCTCACATGCTAGCCAAGTAATGCTCAACATTCTCCAAGCCAGGTTTCAACAGTACCTGAATAAAGAACTTCCAGATGATCAAGCTGGATTTAGAAAAGGCAGAGGAACCAGAGACGAAATTGCCAACATCTGTTGGATCATTGAAAAGGCAAGAGAGTTCCAGAAAAACATCTACTTCTGCTTTATTGACTATGCCAAAACCACTGACTGTGTGGATCACAGCAAACTGTGGAAAATTATGAAAGAGATGGGGATATCAGACCACTTGAACTGCCTCTTGAGAAATCTGTATGCAGGTCAAGAAGCAACAGTTAAACCTGGACATGAAGAAACAGACTGGTTCCAAATTGGGAATGGAGTACATCAAGGCTCTATATTGTCACTCTGCTTATTTAACTTAATGTGTAGAGTAAGTCAAACCAAATTCCCAGCTGGATGAAGCACAAGCTAGAATCAAGATTACTGGGAGATATATCAGTAACCTCAGATACGTAGATGATACCACCCTTATGGCAGAAAGTGAAGAGGAACTGAAGAGCCTCTTGAAGAAAGTGAAAGAGGTAAGTAAAAAAGCTGACTTAAAATTCAACATTCAAAAAACTAAGATTATGGAATTCTGTCCCATCACTTCATGGCATACAGATGGGGCAACAATAAAAACAGTGAGAGACTTAATTTTCTTGGGCTCCAAAGCCACTGCAGATGCTGACTGCAACCATGAAATTAAAAGAAGCTTGCTCCTTGGAAGAAAAGCTATGACCTACCTAGACAGTGTTAGACCTTACAGTCTTTTCCTAGGACCCATCACTCCAAAGATCACTGAGACTCGGATTCGATGCAAACAGCAGGAGGATTTATTGGGCCGGCACGCCAGGGTTCAGTCACCTCCAGGGAGGGACGAACCCCGAACCCCGAACAGTCGTTACAGAGCATTTTTAAGCACAAAACCCACAAACGGGTGCAGCTAGGGTGGGAACAGTCTGATTGGAGCGCAGGTCCTGACCTTTACAGGGATAGGCTCGTTTGCTACCAGGTCTAAACGGTTGGTCGGGGCCACATTCTGACGGCCTGGAAAAACAACTTCTTGGAAAGTCCCCGAAGGGAAAACAACTCCTGAGAGAGCCTAAAGGCTATATTGCATGAGATAAGAACCTGCCACATTGCATGAGATAAGAACCTGCTCTCAAGGGTTTAGCAAAAATTTTAACTTTTCCTCTCAACAGCATATTAAAAAACAGAGACATTATTTGCTGACAAAGGTCTGTCTAGTCAAAGCTATGTTTTTTCCAGTAGTCATATATGGATGTGAATATTGGACTATAAGGAAAGCTGAGTGCCAAAGAATTGACACTTTTGAACTGTGGTGTTGGAGAAGACTCTTGAGAGTCCCTTGGACTGCAAGAAGATCAAGCCAGTCAATCCTAAAGAAAATCAGTCCTGAATATTAATTGGAAGTACTGATGCTGAAGCTGAAACTCCAACACTTTGGGCATCTGATGTGAAGAACTGACTCACTGGAAAAGACCATGGGAAAGACTGAGGGCAGGAGGAGAAGGGGACAACAGATGATGAAATGTTTGAATGGCAGCACCAACTCAATGGACATGAATTTGAACAATCTCTGGGAAATGATGAAGGACAGGGAAGCCTGGTGTGCTGCAGTCTATGGGGTCACAAAGTGTTGGGCAGGACTGAGAAACTGATAGACCCTGAGAGGTGGTAAGGAGTCCCCCCAAGTTGGGACTCACCGCAGTCTTTTTTATCCTTCCATTAATCACATTATTTCCAACCAATAAATTTAAAGGTCAAGTGATACTTAACATCTTTATGGCTTCTCTTGATCCTTAGATTAAGTCATCACATATTTCATGCCCTCTAGCCATTTTCCCATGGACCAGGTGTATGGGCCTAAGATCATTAGATCACCAGTTTTCCCTGAAGCATATGGAACAGAATTTAATTACTGCCCTTCCCTGCATCTGAGTGTTGGTAATTTATCAGACTAAAGGCACAATCTAAGAATTCAAAACAATGGAACAGGATGTTTACTGAAAACAAAACCAAGGTTGCCGGGGTTCAGCCCCGACAGGTCCAGGGAATTCGAAGCGGGGACGGAGTTGGTGAGGAAAAACTTATTTATTAATTAATATAAGATTAGATTAGGAAATAATAGTATAGTAGGAAAATTTTAGATGGAGAAAAGAGGCTGAATAACTTGGTTTATGTGGAAAGCCAATAAAACCTCGAGACAAGAGGTTTGCACCATCAGGTTGGGCCACCGGAGTCCGTTTGAATATCAGAGAGTGCCCCGCCCTGGGCTTTCTCTCTGACAGATCTTAGAAGCAGGGACAAGTAAGTAGACATGGCGAGCCCCCACGCCTCAGATGGGAATTCAGCCTGAAAATAGAGTAAAGAGGAGACACGGGGGAAGCCCAGCATCGGTGCAAGACTCCAAAAGCTATTTTTCAAAATCAGCCCATATACCCCAAGTTGTGCATAATGGAATATGCAGTTATGCAGGGGCGCAGTCCTGACCCTCACTGAGATCAGGCTTTCTTTTGCATACCCTCTTGTAAACAAAAGTTCTCAGGTGGTTTACATTATCTCCTGGCCAAGAGGCCTGTTAACATTTTTATGGCTCTCTTCCTGGATAATTGTCTATCAACCAGAAAATTGCTTTTCCCTAGAAGTGTTTTTTCTTTACTCTGCGTTACCCTAAAGTTACATTTTTGTAGAACCAAGGTGCAGTGGGTTATAACTAAGAAAGTACTTAACTCAAAGATCTAATATTGTTAATGTCAGGTCTACTACCTGTTTTTCTATATACCAACTATATCTTACAAATAAAAGATATGAATATTTGGCAGCAAGTATTGGCTCAACAAATGAAACCTTTAATCAGTCCTATTCTAATGATTTTGACTCCTCAGAAGCTTTTACATTCCTAGGGTGTTTTAAGCTTACTGTGCCTCCCGCGTTCAGGAGGCCTCAAACAATCACATGCGCAGCTATACGAGTCCTGCAGGCAGGCTAGAAAGCCATCAGAGGAGTTTTCGGATTGAAACACTCCCTGAGTTGACTTTTTCCAGAGAATGTCAGAAGAGTGGAAAAGCAGACAGCTTCTTATTTTTGGGGGGGTACATGCTCAGGAAATGCCGGGGGAAAACCTGAGATTTGACTCGTCCTTGCCCATCAAATTTTCTGCCGCGTGACCTTGTCACGGGTGGGATTCCTCACGCTGGCTGAAGGCTCAGAGGTCTACACTGACTGCCTAATAATTTCTGAATGAGTGAAATCACTCAGTCGTGTTCGATTCTTTGCGACCCCATGGACTGTAGCCTACCAGGCTTCTCTGTCCATGGGATTCTCCAGACAAGAGTACTGGAATGGGTTACCATTTCCTTCTCCAGAGGATCTTCCCAACCCAGGGATCAAACCCGGGTCTTCCATATTCCAGGCAGATGCTTTAACCTTTGAGCCACCAGAACTATTTCATCCTCAAATCACATTATAACCTCCTCTTCCTACCTTCAAACTTTCCCAGCATCAGGGTCTTTTCCAATGAGTTACCTTTCCCATAAGGTGACCAAAATATTGGAGCTTCAGCATCAGTCTTACCTATGAATATTTAGGACTGATTTTCTTTACAATTGACTGTTTTGATCTCTTTATAGTCCAAAGGACTGTCAAGAATCTTCTCCAACACCACAGTTCAAAAGCGTCAATTCTTTAGTGTTCAGCTTTCTTTATGGTCCAACTCTCACATCCATACATGATTACTGGAAAAACCATAGCTTTGACTAGATGGATCTTTGTCGGCAAAGTAATGTTTCTGCTTTTTAATATGCTGCCGAGGTTGGTCACAGCTTTTCTTTCAAGTAGCAAGTGTCTTCTACTTTTGTGGCTGTGGTCACCTTCTGTACTGATTTTGGAGCCTAAGAAAATAAAGTCTCTCACTGTTTACATTGTTTCCCCATCTATTTGCCATGAAGTGATGGGACCAGATGCCATGATCTTAGTTTTTTGAATGCTGAGTTTTAAGCCAGCTTTTTCATTCTCCTCTTTCACTTTCATCAAGAAGTTCTTTAGTTCCTCTTCACTTTTTGCCATAAGTCATCTGCATATCTGAGGTTATTGATATTTCTCCCTGCAGTCTTGACTCCAATTAATGCTTCATCCAGTCTGTATGATGTACTCTGAATATCAGTTAAATAAGCAGAGTAACAATATACAACTTTGACGTATTCCTTTCCCAATTTGGAACCTGTTTGTTGTTCCATGTCTGGTTCTAATTGTTTCTTCTTGACTTTGCCATTACCACCATTACCCTTACCATAGCTTGGCCTCAGACCAAATACAGAAAGGGGACACAGCCCCACCCATCAACAGAAAATTGAATTAAAATTTGCTGATCATGGCCTAAGCCATCAGAGCAAATCCCAGATTCCTGTATGGCTAGTCCCTCCCATCAGGAAGCTTCCACAAGCCTCTTATCTTTATCCACCTGAGGGCAGACAAACAATCACAGAAAACTAACCAAACTGATCACACGGATCACAACCTCACCTAGCTTAATGAAACTATGAGCCATGCTGTGTGGGCCACCCAAGATAGACAGGTCATGGTGGAGAGTGACTTCTGTTACCTGAGAACAACTGTTTATTCCTGCCATCATTTGTTCTCTCAAGATTATCAAGTACTCAGACCTGTTCAAGGACAAACCTTATACTCAGGCTTAGATCTCAAAACAGTTTTGGTCAAAAATAATGTATCTTCTGTCAAGAAAGCCATGACTAAGCCATTACATTGTGTCCCCATCTATGATGGGACCAGATGCCATGATCTTAGTTTTTTGAATGCTGAGTTTTAAGCCAGCTTTTTCATTCTCTTTCACTTCATCAAGAGGTTCTTTAGTTTGACCAGAAACTGTTTCTGGTCAGTCTAATCTGTTTGAATTGGCTTTATTGGCTTTAAGATGCATAAACTTTGTTAAAAATGACTAAAGAAGATAATGTAGGTGATAAAAAAAAAAAAAAAAAACTCTATTGAACAATTCATGAAGCAAGGAGTTAGAGTCCAAAGAACCACCAAACGGGCTAGAAGGCAGGAAGGTACAAAAATATTATAGGAAAAACTTTGAGGATCAAGGAAGAGATAAACAGAAAATATCTGATCAGCTGGGGCCACAGAGTTAAACTTTGTTTGGAATGAGAAAGAACAAGTAAATACTATGGAGCCCAGCATTTGTTTGGCTTGGTGACTGGCTGACTGGGTAGACTGTTTCTTATCAAGAAGAGCATTTGCAGGAGCAAGAAAGATATTTAAGTTTCAGGTCACTGATGGGCTGTCCCAAGCAAGGAAAGCTCTATGTTGGGCATAGAAATGTATTTTAGCAACTTCTACGTAGAAAGTATATTATCCAATATATTAGTCTGGTTTGGGTTTGGAAGATAAAATCACTACAAAAAATTAAGAGAATAGAAAGATTTCATGTAGGGATTTGGGTTTGAGTCAGTTTGGGGGGTTGCAAGACATGGAAATGAGAAAAGAGTATCAACTGAAAAAAAACTGCACAAACTAGACGTTAAAAGCTGTTTTATTTGGTGGACTTTCTGAGGACTTCAAGCCCAAGAGACAGGACTCTTAGATCATTCTGAAGGGCTGCTCTGAAGAGGAAGGGTGGGGGTGAGGTGGGCGGGATACATTGGCATTTCTTCAAGGAAGACCAGGCAGTCAGAATGAAACCATTTACCACAGATTGGGACTCGAACCCATGTGCTGGGACTAGGACCCAGCCAAAGAACGTCAAAACATGACTGTTATCAAAGAAAACCAGACATCTGAAGTTAAGAAATTTAGCACTTTTCTATGTATGGGAAGGTGCAAAGTCTGGGTTCAGAGAAATCATTTCTTTGATTTGTACCTCAGCTACCTGGGGCCAGTATCCTAAGGTTTTCACCCTGAGTCCCCTCAGGTTGCACCATCAGGGATGATGTGATCTGATGGCTTGAGGTAGACACATCTTTTGCCTATTGAGAGCAGCAGGTGATGTTTTTCTCTCCCAATAGTCACAGTCTACTTGGGCATCATGATCTGGTGAGCTAAGTAGCTGATCTCACTGCTACTGGGCCCTTTCCATATTCTTGGGCAGCAATACCAGACACATGAATAAGACTTCTTAAAGAATCTTCAGCAAGCAAATCTTTTTTATTAAAAGAGATAGCTTGTGTACAAGGGACAACACAAGGGAAAAAAGTGTCAGTTCCCCAAGTAGAGCTGCTTTTATGACAAAATGGCAGATTTGTGTCACGTTCACTGACAAATTCCAGAAATCATTGAATTTCTTTGATCAGCAGCGGGTAGCTCCAGGGTGCCTAATTATCAGGAATTGAGAGTGCTTCTGTGAAGAGAAAGGAGTGCAAGGGAACTTTCTGAAAGAAAACACAGAAACAGATAACATTAAATTTTATAATAGAACTTCTTCCTACTAGGTATACTCATGAGTGTTAACAGTTGTTCAGTTGGTCAGTTGTGACTCTTTGTGACCCCAAGGACTGCAGCATGCCAGGCTTCCCTGTCCTTCACAATCTCCCCGAGTTTGCTCAAAGTCATGTCCATTGAGTTGGTGATGCCATCCAACCATCTCATCCTCTGTTGTCCCCTTCTCCTCCTGCCTTCAAACTTTCCCAGCATCAGGGTCTTTTCCAATTCCAGTCAGTTCTTCTCATAATGTGGCCAAAGTTTTGGAATTTCAACTTCAGCATCAGCCCCGCCCCCCCCCCC